>DWKL01001785.1:0-13894 GCA_018249415.1 Phareas burnsi | reverse complement strand
AATACGGCCACGCCAATTTCAGCTTCTTAGTAATCTTCTGCCGAATAATAGTTGCAAGGGCGTGGTGCAGCATAGCTTTTTATTTGAGGCATCCCAACTTAGTATTCAGGAGAAGCAATGGATCTGTTACTATATATAAAGATTCTGTTCTATTAAATTGATCGACGTGCATAACGTCCATGGGTCACAATGTCCACTCAAAACCCAAGAAGTTCATTAAGTAAAAACGCTTCAAGGCGACAAAGCCGACACTGTCCGAAAGTATGTAATCTAAGTAAAAACTTAGAGGAAACTTTGTTTAGGTAAGTTTTTCACTTCATTCTCATGAATAAGCCAAGAAGGATAACGCAGCGTCTTACACAAAGTTAGAAGTAACATTAAAACTAATGAAGTATTAAAATTCTTGTTCCCGACTCCTCGTTTCGAACATAATCATAGAAGTTCTGAACCAACTCAGGGTTTATAGATTGAAAACTTTAAATTAGCTGCTTTATTTTTTCGTATTTAAAATTCTGGTAACCTTTGTTCACGGCGCTTGTTATAATTGTAGTTATGAGATGTAAGGACGTCCGAAAGATCCAGATCAAGATTATATGGTTATTCGGGTAGAATAAAATGTATTACAGGACTTGCAACCTAGGGTGCTTGTCAGATTACTTATCCAGGTAACCAGGTATCCAGAGCGCATCTCAAGGAAATCCTAGTGATGCCCACTAGATAACTGTCAATAACTTATTGGTATTGAAAAACGATTGAATAAACGCTTTCTAAACTCATAGCTCCATAGTAGGAGTAACTCTGTGCCGTTGGTGCCATGGATACATAAAAATACAAGTACACAAACACCCAGACTCAGATCAGAAATTTTAATTAATTTTTTTAAATGTCTGCTTCGCCCGGAATTAAACCCGGAATCGTGTCACAGAAATGGTAACCGTTGCGCAATGGGGATCATTGAATAATGGCGATTACCTCATAACATGAAAGATAGTTCCTCCGCATGTACCTCTGGTCATTAGAGGTCTTCCCTGTGGTGAAGAAGCAGGATCGCAAGCGGCTAGAGTGGAGTCTCTAGTCACTCATTACCGACGACGGCCTCAAGCTACTTTAGTCTATAGCACGAGGGGGACAGAAACTTAACAGGGACAGGGGAAGCCCATTTGGGCTGATGTGTATTATAAAGTTTTTTCTGCCGCTTCTTCTCCATTTAATATTTAATAATTCTGTAAAGGATCTACTTTCATTTCATTCGACTTGATTCTCCAGGGGCAGCAGTGAAACTTTTTTGAAACACTATATTTATAGCATGCTATATATATAGTGCGTAAAAGTAGCAACTAAACATGCAGGTAAATGACCATTTATCAATAGATATTTCGGTACTATAAAAAATAATTGACGACCCGCATGGCGTAATTGTGACCATACTGACCGACACGCAGAGGGTTCCGAGTTCGGTTAACAAGCAGACAACTTAATGATAAATTTCTGTTCTGGATTAGGGTGTTTGTGTACTCGTCTTTTGTCATGGCACCCAGGACACAAGAAATTTAGGGTACCTAAGGGCTATGAGTGTAGAAATAGTTAATATATGTAAAATTATTCTATAGCTTATATGGAGGTGACAGTAATAAACGTGGCGGTGGTGACCCCACCACTAAATTGCCAAGAGTTCTACCATCTCAGATTTGTATTTGTATTTAGAATAGTTACAATCATCAGAATCGTTCTAGGAGTTTCAAGATGAACTTTGCTGTGTTAAGAAAACCTACCGCTTAACATTTTTATATATAAAACTTTTATGATAACCTCATTCAATATCATCTTGGAAACAACTTGAACTCGGGACCTTGATTAAGGGCCATTGGATCACTATTTTATGAAGGCTAAAGTTAATATGAATCATATTGGAGTATTGTAGTTATATCACCCGTAACATTGTTGAGTTCAAGAGAGAGTTGTATCAAATAACAGTAATCATATTGAAAATATTGTATGACGTTAGAAGAGTAGCAAATGGCGTGCAGGCGACCTGATGTTAAGTGGTCACTGCAGCCCATGGACAGGACTTCAGCCCTGTCTAAAGTCGTACGTAGATACGTTACAACTGAAGACTAAAATGGTCGCTGTAAATGTACTCGGCAAATTCACTTCTCCACCCGAAACACAAGAATAGCTTCACGGTAGATTATGAAAGCCATGATGTACCTCCCCGAAAGAACTTCAGACATACTACCTATAACATAAAATATTTGTTTATGTAATATCGTGTGTTTAGTATTAAAAATTATTTTTATTATTATTTTTACATATACGTTCCGGCCATTTACTCTTCAAGAAAAAGAAACATTTTTGAATTCTTCGTTCTTCATTTGTTTTATGTATTCGATTTCTAGAAAAATGTTTATATACACGAAATTCATTACAATATATGTAAACTTCAAGCGAACGTAGGTGAAAAACTAGCAAAAACTATAAACTGTTCATCCCCAATTGCCACCAACTACTCCTTTTATACTCACGAAATAGATGGTCGTCACAATACCAAACGTGAATATATTAATAATTATAGGCAATCACGCTCTTATTCCGTTAATATATTCTTCTCCCGTTTGACAACCTAATGTCAAAAATATTGCCGACATATACGAAAAATAAATTCGTTCTCTAATTATAATACGTAAATTAAATCGAAACCAAAATATTGATTAGGCAAATATACGTTGACTCTGTCATTCGTAACATAAACATCGGTTCTTCAGAGCCGAACATTGAACACCGTGCAACTTTGTTTGTGCTTTATTCATATTTTTTTCGGTTTTACTTAACGCTAGAAACTAGATAGTTTATTGCAAGATCTATGCCTAAATCGTTAAACAAAGACTAAACATTGAGAGGGCACGAAGAGCATTGTAAGTGATAAATGTTAGTCCGAAGTTTCGCTCACTGCTCACGTGCTGTTAGAATGGTCTCCAAGTTTTTCTTCAAGTATTTGGGTAATAAGGTTTCGGCCTCTCACCGGAGCACCGGATTTCGAATCCCGATTTTCTGAAGTTAAGTACTTATTAGAAATTAATTATCACTCGCTTTAACGGTGAAAGAAAAACATCGTGACGGAACACACATCTGAGAGTTCTCTGTAAAGTTCTCGAAGGCGTATGAAGTCTTCCAATCGGCGCTTTGCCTGTGTGTGTGGTGGACTAAAACTTCTCATCCTGAGAGGAGATTCGTGTCAAACGGTAGGATAGTAACGAGTCGATTATGGACTGCAACCCTTTTTATGTTCCACTGATGGACACTAATGTCTTACGATAACTGGAGAAGTCCTGGAGGATACTTCATCACGCTTCTCCAATGCGGATTCGTAGAGAGAAATACGGGGTACTTTCCAACCCGTGTTGGATGATTTTAAACCACCGATAGGGCATCCAATAAGGTGTAACGATTGTATTCAATGATAACAACCGTGGCCGACAGCTCAATATGCCCTCCGACACACGGATGCGAGCATAAAATTTAGCCACTAGCCATGAAACCCCAAGCCCAAGCCAATTCATTTAACGACCGATCGCGCTCTACGTTGCTACTTGGCTGATGGGATAAGATCTGCTGAAGCCGCATGAATATTAATTATGGCACAGCAACAACATATCTCTTCTTGGAAATTTACCTACGACTAAAGAAAAACATACTGTTCAGTGGCAAAATCCTTCGCATATATACTCTTGCCAGCCAATTTAAAGTTTCCGATCCTCACTTCTACGTAGTTTCAGAACTACAAATATTATTTTTTTAACACATGCTAGAGGGAGTTTATTATACAAACATATTTAATGACGTAATCAACGGTGTTGCTCGTGTGAGGACCGAGCTCAACGACATAGTACAGAAGGTTAATAAATTGAAATGACAATGGGCTGGTCCCATGTATATATTTCTCAAGTTTGAAGGGTAACAAACACAACAATAATGCTGTGTAAAGAGCCACTTAAAATATCAGTGTTAAACACAGCCATGTTCTGGCTCGAAAGGGGAGGAAAATCTAAATGCTAACAATACGTTTCGACTTAGTTCTTAGAGCAACAACGCGTTTGCAGTTAACCTGATGTCAGTGTGGGTGACAGTGACCACTCGTAGTCTAGAAATGGACTGCATACTCATTTGCTATTTCTAAGCTATTAAAACTGCTTGATATCGTGCCTCTCAAGCCGGATACGTCACGCTTTCTACATTCATAGCCCCACAGTGTGATTGCGCCGTGGATCCCATGAACACATATAAGACGAGTCCAGCCACACCCAAACTCGGAACAGAAATCTAAATTCATCATTTAAATATCTGCCTGGCCGAGAATTGAATCTGGAACTCTGCGTGTCACAACGGTAAGTTAAACGCTGAGCCACACGGATCGTCAGCTTCTATTGCAGTCTCCACCGCACTCGACTCGTTCGAATCCATTTGGAGTAATAACACTGTTTCTGAACATGACGTCACGGCGTACGCGAGACAGCCGCAAATATTGGTCACGACGCAAACACGAGTGTTGGAGGTTACGCAAATAATATAATGAAAGCGACATTTGGGTTCACTGATTGCGATCGTGTTTGTCGTCGGGTTAGGTGTTTTATTTGTGGGCTATTTCCATAATGATTGAGTTACAGTTATTTAGCCAATTGTTAACCCATTTTTTTTCTTTTTATCTCTTAACCGAGAGATAAGGCACACCAGAGAGTCGCCAATGCATCGCCAGCTTCGAAGTGGAGCTCTTTTTGCACCTTTGAAAAGCCCCACGTCATAGCGTACAGGGAATACCTCAGAAGGTGAGATTAGACTTACAATATAATGCTACAGATGAAGGAACCTTTTGGAGGCACCACCGTCACACTGATTCTAGTCTTACAACAGCAGTGTCACTCTGCTGTGTTCTAGTTTGAAAGGTGCGGTAATGGAGATTTTTTTATGTTTGAAGATTAGCAAACGATCTAACCTCAAATAGAACTGAAGTCTATCTGAGGTCGTACGTAGATGCGTCACTACTCTTGAGGACTAAGATAGTATTGCTAAGTGTATCCGGCAACGGCACCTCTCGAATCGAAACGCAAAAACTGCTTCCCGGTGTTAAGAGGGCGGCGGTGGTACGTCCCCAGACGAACTGTAGTTGTACCACGTATCACATTAAATTATAATTTTAAAAGTATAACTCTATATTGTTCGACTCTGGAGGCACGACCGCCACGCCAGTTTTTGCCTTACAGCAGCTGCTGTGTTCTGGTTTCAAAGGTGTGGTGGGATCTCCTTTATTGTCTCCCTTCATCGCCAATCCGTTCCCATTCCACTTCTCGTCTAGGTCCGCTTCTCAAAATAAGAAAGGTCAGTTTACAGACACCACCGCCACGCCTTTTCCTACCTTATCATTAACATCATCATCGTCATCATCAACATATTAATGTCCCACTACTACGCATGGTCACCTGCGGATTGGTGTACATCACACACCTTTGAGAACTTAAGAGAAAACTCTCAGATGTGTAGGTTCCCTCACAATGTTTTTCTTTCATTAAAGCAAGTGATAATTAATTTCTAATACGCACATAATTACAAAAAATCTAGGTATAGAATAGGCTATAGGTGTTCCTTTAAAAAGTAAGTGTTCAGTAATGAACTGATAATGCTATCATAATGACTTCACTTCATACTTCAAATGTGATTCGATATCCACCGGCCCTTAGTCAAAGTTCTACGAGCTTACGATCCCTTAACGAACAGTTGCACCACCATTTACCACTATGTACCTACTGTAATGTTATAATATATACGAGCAGAAAGCTATTAACAAATAAAATTAGTTTGTAAATTACAATCGGATTGGCTATACAGTTTGATTACTATTGAAATGAATAACTGAACGTACAAAATGTTCAGTTTTGCTTATGCCGCACGATGCTGGCGTAACAGCTCTTCAATTAAAACAAAATTGGATTGGTTTTCGTTTCAGCACAATTCAAACTATTAGTTACTAAATAGTTCGTAGCGGTGATGGGTGGTAAAACTATAGTTCGCCCGGGGAGGGACCTTCGCCACACCCACAATCCGCTGTTAAGCAATTTTTGTTTCAGTTGCCGAGATGCGGTTGTCTGGTATTCAAGCAAGGCAACCTTGGGAGTCCTCAGGCATTTTGACGCATTTACGTACCATTTCAAATAGAGCTTCAGTCCTGTTTGAAGTTAGATGTGGGTGTCCAAGGACCGCAGTGACCATTTAATATCCAGTTTCCTGCACGCTCGTTTCCTACTCTTCAAACATGGAAAAGTAATTTCTTACCACATTCCACCTCTTAATTTTATCTAACGTATAAAGCATTTGTAAATTTAGTATGTACCCTTCTAAAGATCCACGAGATGGGCAGACGACCTGCTCAAAATAACGAACCGTTATAGGATTCGAATTTTTTATAGCATTGAAGTAACAGTTTTAGCCTAGTGGCTAAGACTCTAGCCTCTCACGCTAGGTGTTCGAGGTGCAAACCCCGCACACACCTCTGATTTCCCGAAGTTACGTGCATATTAGAAATAAATGATCACTTACTTTAACGAAAAAAGAAAACATCGTAAACAAACCAACACATCTAAGAGTTATTTGTAAAGATCTCGAAGGTGTGTAACGACTACCAGTCCGCACTTGACCAGCTTGATTATGGCCTAACCGTTCTCATTCCGTGAGGGGACTCGTACCCTGCGATTGGATATCAATAGATTGATGATTATTTTATTAAATCATTTAACTGTTCGTTCATGTTTATGTTAATAATCTGCCTATTTGGTTTAATTGCTAATTATTTTAGTTGATTATATTTTATGGAGCGGGTAACTGCGGATGGGGCTGCAAGTATCGCCTTCTTGTCTTAGGATCGGATACTTAGTTGTTTTTGCTGACAGTTGAGACATGGTTGCTCCTGATTGTATAATTTATCGAGATTTACGAGGTAGCGAACGCCCTCTGTTGAAGAAAGCGATCACGAAATGTCGGATCGTATAAATATTCTGTTCGACGATCCGTTATATATATCATATTACCTTAGCTTTTTAGACGGCTTCCTGCACTGAAGTAGTTGCAAATATCCCAGACCTCTCCTATTTTAGAGACAGGAGTGCAAGTGGGATAAATTTAAGTCGCAACCACAAGTACCTAACCACGTTACTAACTTCAAACCAGTTTCCATATTCATATTATGAAACAATTTTCAGCATGTTTCAGAACAGAGATTAAGTAACCAAATAGACTCCTAATATTAACTATTCACATGGATAAACGCCTGTTCACACATAAGTTCATAAGATAATCGTGGAACGTTATGGCGCGGGATTTTAAAACAAAGACTCAAAGAGCTCTACTTTAAAGTCGTCGATGCATTAGCAACTTCTCTGATTTTGCAAATAATCATTAGCGACGGTGACCACTTCACGTAAGGTGACCCATCTCCTAGGTTTACTTATTAAACATTTTTACGGGTCCCTTTTAAACTGGTGCTGCCGGGTGTGACGTTCTGCCATTCTGTCGGTCCGTTCTAAGCTGCAGTTCACTAAACAACCAACATCATCTCGAGATGGACTTTCGTGTTACCATCAATTATTGCACAAAACCAAAAAGCATTTTTTGTCAATATTAAGAGTGCACTGCCACATGCGTACATTTTGAAGATATATAGGAGAAAATAAGAATAATGAATCCTACTATGAAAGTGTATATCATATTTGGAGTCTATTTTGATACTTAATCTATGTTTTAGAACTAGTCTTAAGGGAGTTGTATATAGTTAAAATGATGTCGATGCAAATTTCTGTTAGTAGGAATAACTTTTTAGAAACTTTCCGCACTTTACAACTCGTCTGTTGAATAAGTTATAGTAGAAAAGGCGGGCACTCGAAGCGTGCTTATTTAGACATCAATTTTGGCATTGACCTCTAATTTTTGATTAACTCTATAAAAATATTTTTTTATGTTTAAAAAGTAACAAACGAGCGTATGACCACCTGATGTTATGTATTCGTTGCCCATGTACACCCAGATCTAATGCAAAACAGGACTGAACCTCTATCTGAGGTCATGCATAGATGCGTAACCACTTCTGAGAAGTAAGACGGTCACCTCGCCGTAAGACCCGACAGCCAACCGCTCCAACCGTAACGCAATAATAGCTTCTCATCATATTATAGTTCTACTACCTATTGACATGCTTTATTTCACAATTAAAATAATGGTTTGGACTACTTGTATATATTTTTAATTTGTATTATTTGTATGTGCATTGTACTATTATATATGTATTGTATTTTTTGTATTATTAAATAAATTTAAACAAGATATGCGGCGATAGAGTATTTAATTGCGAAGCACATTATAAGTACTTAGCATACAACATTTTATTAAAATGTTCATAAAGTATTATATTTAAAATTAATGAGTGGGACGATATGAGCCATTTAAGTGGAATGAAGTGGTATTAACTACGTAAATGTTTGCTGTAATAACGAGAGTAACAACTTCAATATATTCAATTTAGTTTAGCAAGAATTTTCGTTAATTGCTGTTAAATGAAATTTAAACTAACGTGACTCGATACATTATAGGCTAAATCCCCGCTACTTCGTTCACGGTCTATTGTAACGAAATGAAATAAAATAATATGATTCATTAAAATTAAAAAGACTCACCAATCGCGCTTCAAATTTAGACTCTCTGCGACATGCTACCAGAAGATTCGGTCGATTAAGAAAGAGGATTAGTTTGTTTACGTTCAAAAATAATTCTGTAGAGGAACTACTTTGAATAAAAATATTTTGATTTGACTTGATTTGATCAGATATGATCGACCTTCACTTCAGCTTCCTAGCCATTTTTTTTTTATAACTAAACCTAACGATAAGGCTGACGGGCCACCTGATGGGAAGTTGTCACCGTCGCCTATGAACATTTGCAACACCAGAAGAGTCGCCAATGCATCGCCGGCTTTGAAGGAGAGCTTCTGCTCAGACAGAGAAAGAGGGAGACAGAGAGAGCATCTGCTCTATGTCTGTAACTTTAGTCCTTAAACGAATTAAACTAAGTAAAATTATTTAATCAAGCAAATATCTACCAGAGAATAAAAAAATCCGTACAAAAACGAACAACAAAAAATATATAAAAGATCAACATTGTGATTGCAGATAAGCTGCACATCGCACGCTATCATCTGGTGGCAACTACTGCCACTGATCTGCCCCTACTGAAATATTACATAAACATTATTTTCGATCCGTGTAATAACTGTTGCGCAGCTACTGTATCATAAGATTATAAACTGAAAATGAATGAATGAATGAAATGAAGCATATCAAAAGATTTTTGAGAATGAGTTAATGAATGGTTTATTTCATTCATCAAAATATTTTGAGCGAAAATTACACATTTTAATTGTGTATCGGGTAAACGGTGTTTCGCCGTGACTGCAATACATGCAACTGGGTCGAAATATCGGCATAAAAGGCATATTGTGAATACCAGTTACCCTATCGTTCGGATCCCGAATTTTTATTCTGTTCAAACATACATCTAAAACGATTAATTAAAAAAAAACATATCGTGAACACCAGTTACCATTTCGTTCCGAACCCGAATTTTTATTCCGTTCAACCATACATCTAAATGATTAACTTAAATATCCATTTCTATTTTCGACTTTGTGTAATATATTCCTCGACATTGACTAATCGAAGGTTTAGCTCCCACGGTCAATAGGCCCACTCATAGTCAACGAAAAGAGGGTAAAATAGACGAGGATCTCCTAAAACAACAATCTGTTCCAATTAGTTTTAACGACCCTAAATATTGTAAAATGGATATTTGTCTAATACCCGGTTCCCTGTTACTGATGTACATTTAGTTTAGAGCTGTTCCACTGTCAGTTGTTTCCTCAGATTTATAGGCAAATTGATGGAAGCTTAAGTGGTGAACTCTTCGTTTGGCCACGATGGCACGCGACACCTCTTTCTGTTTTTATGTTTGAAGAGTAGGTAACAAGCGTGCAGACTACCTGTTGTTTATTAGACATGGACACACACATCTAGCTTCAAACAAAACTGAAGGTTTATCTGAAGTAGTATGTAGACGCGGTACTACTCACGAGGACTAAGACTAAGTCTCGCAGTAAGGGTAAGTGTGTCAGGCAACCGCACCTCTCCAACCTAAACACTAAATCTGCTTCCCGACGAATTATGATGGCGGCGGCGGTACTTCCATGAACGAACTATAGTTCAACAAATCAAACCACTTTTATCTTACAATAGCATGCAAAGTTAGTTTATTAAAGTTTAAAAGGTATATTAAGGAGCAGCTACGTATCCGTGCACAATCTCAGGATATTTGTCCTGTTTTGCGTTAGATCAATCAGAATCAGATGGACCGCAAGACAACCTATTTTAACCTTAATTTTAGCTAAGGAAATTAACATTTAGTTTATATCATCATCAACCCATTAATGTCCCACTACAAAGCAGGGGTCTCCTCTCAGAATGAGGAGGATAAGGCATAATCTACCATGCAGGCTAAGTGGTGATTAGTAGGCATCATACACATTCGAGAACTATACAAAGAACGTTCAAATGTGTAAGTTTCCTCGCGATGTTTTCCTTGACCATTAAAAGTAATTATTAATTTTTAATGCGCAAATAACTTCCGCAAATAACTTAAAAAATCACGGTGCGTGCGGGATTCGAGCCCTCGATAGTTAGCGTGAGAGGCCGGAATCTTAACCACTAAGCTACCACTGCTTTCATATGTTAAATAATGAAAGAAAATTAGAAGTCATAATTAAATTTAAAATAATTGAATAAAAAGATGGCCATTTCAATAAATTGAGACGTTGTTTTCACATGATCTAAATATGGTTTTTAAAGTGAATTTTATTATGCCGAGATGGGAACGCAATGAGCCATAAATTATAAGTAATATGCTCCACTTCGCCATTCGCCCTAATTCAAAAGTTTTTTACCATGCAGACATTTCAAGTGTAATAAAATGCATAAAAGGCCATCGTTTAAAATTCCTTGCAATCCATGACATTAATTTAAAACAGCCGTAGTTTCATAACAAATTCCTATTCACATATAAAGTTCACAAACTCAAGCAATTACACGGGATGTATTATATATCTTAACAGATATACAGTTTTAACGATTTAACGTTTTCGACATTCATAGTCGGAGGTACCATAGACACATACAAAGAAGAGTACACAAACACCCAGACCCAGAACAGAAATCTGAATTCATAATTCAGATGCCTCGCTGGCCGGGAATTGAACTCGTAACCCTCTACGTGTCAGTTCAGTATGGTTACCGTTTATCACGCGGGCACACACACATTGTCATGTATGTTTACCCGCGTGTTTAGTCATGGATAATTCATGACTACACACACTATATAATTTTCTCTAACTTTCAATAAAACAATCGTCAGTTGTAATATATAATTTCAGAAAAGTAAAAAAAAACAAAGTTATCTACCATTCGTAATAAGTTTTTCAGATTTGCTCACTCCAGGGAGGCCTCCATTTACGAATTTGTCAAAATTAGGATCATTTTCGTTATCGCCGCCATTAGCAATCTTGTCAGTGTTATTGTCTACGGAACCATTCGATTCTGTTTCCTCATCACCGTGTTCTAAATTATCATTCACGGCATTATTTGAATTTCCTTCCGCCCCAGTTGCGTTTGTCCTCCCCTTAACATTATAAATGCTGTCGAGAACAATAGTATCGTCTAATTTTACTTCGGGTTTCCGATCGTCACTGGAAATTGAAACGTAAAGTTTAATATCTGAGAGTTGATTATTATTTGCAACAACCGCATAATCAGTAAGTACCTGTGTTGCTCTTCGTACTTGCTGGGCACCATATAGCAATTAGATTCTTTCCATATTATCCTCCTTTTGCATTTCCACGGCCATTGTAAACCCCAGTGGGAGCACTGGAAATAAAAATCAAGAGATATGGATTTCATGATAATTATTTTTTAAACAAAAAGTAACGACAATTTTGTTTTTTTATATTTGTAGAGTAGCAAGCGAGTGTGCAAGTTACTTGGTCTTAAATACTCATTGCACCCCATGGACACGAGAATGGACAAGAGAAGGAAAGGGCGAGGTACTGCTATCACTCCTATATCTGGTTTGTAGCAGCAATGTAGAACAGCTGTATTTTGGGTTTGAATGGTGTGGTAAATGAGATCCACTTTTTTCCTTGTCTTTAATTTTAAAATTAATTAAGCCTTATGCTCTATTGTTACAGGAAAGGAATAATATCGTAATGAAAATCTTTAAAGGACATTAAGATTATGATATAAAAACTTTCCGACCATTATTTTTGATGTTACGATTCTAAATCATAACTTTTACACCCTGCATAAATTAGCATTGTTGTGGAACGTGATCAACTGGTGTGTCCATTTCAAATAAAAAAATACATCTTGGTTCCACAGGATCCGTTGAATCGCGGTTGCCATGAAAACATATATACAAGAACACAAGTACCCAGGCCCAGAACAGACATGTAAATTCATCATTTAGCTATCTGCTTGGCTAGGAATCAACCCGAAACCCTCTGCGTGACAGAACGATATGGTGACTACTGTGCCAGGGTCGTCAATTGTTTTTTACTTTATAATAGAGTTAGGGACTTTATTGTATAGCACATAACTGTTGGCTTATATAAAAAGTAATTTAGGAACCTCTGTATAATTTTTCAACATCTATTTAATGTTACTCCATGCCCTTATATATACAAAATTTGTAATATACGGACGGAGAGACGGACAGAAGGACAATCAGATATGAAGAAGTTATAAGGGTTTCATTTTTGACATTTTACGGAATCCAAAAAGCAGAACTCGCGTAAATATTTCATTTTAAAAATGTATTTCTTCACGGGAATTACAGATTGCACTGCATATAATTAAAGACAGTTTAATATATATGTATATTTAATATACGTATATTAAGATTTGAAGAACGCCAAAGTGAAAATAAAATAGACGGAAACTTTGAAACCGTAATATTACCAAACGATTCATTATTTAAATGGAGCATAATTTTTAATTGCAATTTGCCATTCCTTTTGTGTTGATCTAAAAAGCTTTCGGGAATTTTGCGCGACCGTAAACCTGCTGACAAATTTAAGAAAAGAGTTTGAAAGCCCAATTAGGAGAATGTTAAGGCGGTGGTTCGTTTTAATTGTATTATATTCGCAAGAGAAACGTCTAAATGTACGTAATATTCATTTTCTTACTCTACACATTTCTTTTAATCCCTTATACATTTTTATTTTTGTCCCTTACGACGCCTATAGCTTATGACTCAAAACTAAAAGCCGAAACTAAATATCAACACCCTCCAATTCCTTTAACTTCGGTTTCTTTGGTGTTTCCAAAAAGAACTAATTTTAACATAAATCAAATCGATTACATTGCTAGTATACATAAAAATAATATTAATTCTAAGTAATTTAACCATTAAGTATTTAAGGGACATAAACTAGATATGTGATAGAACTATAGTTGGTCCGGGGAGGTCCCACCGCCACCCTCACAATCCGCCGTAAAACAATTCCTGTGTTTCGGTTGGAGAGATGTGATTTTCGGTACTTACAGCTAAGCGGCCATCTTAGTTCTCAGATAGAGTTTCAGTTCTCTCAGATAGAGTTTCAGTCCTGTTTCAGGTTAGGTGTCCATGGGCTACAGTGATCACTCAACATCAGTGAATCTCAACAATCGTTCGTCTGGGGAAGGACCACCGCCGCCCTCAGAATCCGCCGTAAAGCAGTTGTTGTGTTTCGGTTGGAGAGGTGCGGTTGCCAGGCACACAT
>DWKL01001784.1:0-13895 GCA_018249415.1 Phareas burnsi | reverse complement strand
CGGACAGATTACTGTTGCAGAAGGATGAAGAGGTAAATTGACTTTTAACATTTTAATTTTAGATTCGTAATATCTTCTCCATCGAACATACCAAGTAGAAGTAACCTCATCTAACACCCATGTGTTAAATAAGGTTGCTTCAGAAGTTACTTAAGAGACTACTAAATATGTTTTGCTAAGAAAATATCAACACACATAATGGCCTACATTGATTTAGCTCTCTTCCCACATCTTAATAGGTTAGGTTACTAAAAGGTTAGATCCTCTCACCGGTCAAGTGCTCAATTAGGGATAATTAACTGTTAGACTAGATTCCGCCACACGGTCTCAACAATTTATGATATTGAATAAAATTTATTTTGAAGGTAGAAGAACTCGTCGCCAATGTTCGATATTTAAATCAGGGATACACAAAAATTATGAAGCCGTGATATTTGTAACATGACTGACGTTTTGTTTTCTTTCTCTGACGTTTCAAATCGCCACTCCACAGATACATATATAACAATGGTCAATAAACTCATAATGTAGATATACCTATGAAAAGTAAAGAATTTCCTTTTTTTTTGTAATTATACTCCATTTCGAAAAGTTGACGGTGTTTTTCTACTGTAGTTACATATATATAGATATTCAGAATTTGCAGGATAAATACATGAATTTAATTTAAAACACATAAATAAAAAACAAAAAAGGATGTACATTTGCGGAGATTGAGAACATGATTATGATTT
This sequence comes from Phareas burnsi, assembly GCA_018249415.1. Classification (NCBI taxonomy): domain Eukaryota; kingdom Metazoa; phylum Arthropoda; class Insecta; order Lepidoptera; family Hesperiidae; genus Phareas; species Phareas burnsi. The sequence goes on along the minus strand of DWKL01001784.1, from coordinate 13,161 downwards.
AGGTTCTTTATTAAATTAAGTACTTCATTTAAGTATCTTGTATTATTTTCAGATTCGTCGCATGCAGGACATGTTGACCCAAATGCAGGAAAAACTCAAGGCTTCCGACAAGAAACACGACAGTATTATAGATGTGTAGAATATAGGTTGTAATGTATGGCGTAGCGTTACATTCCCTCATTAAGTTTCAATAAAAATATAAAACCTCTTTAGAAAAATTGAAAGAATTTAGAATTTTAATACATAGGTAGTTTGTTACTTATTATATTAGCTATCAATTGTTTCCCGGAGGAAGAACTGAACTCAAATAGGTGTTAATATTTTAAATAAAAATTATATATTCTAACAAAACAATTTTCATAAAGACTCAGTCACTCGTATTGTGTTGTTTACCAATGGATAATCTATAACGAAAAAAGCTCATAGTACAATAATCAAAATATCTTCGTTAAATTTAAATTCATATGTATTACTATAAATCAATACACTTACATGAAGAACGTACTATTTAGCATAAACATAAATAAAATAGTCGTATTTATTATGCAAATAATTGTTGGGCCTATCGTATTGGTACTCAGAAGATGTCAACAAATATAGTACCTATTCATCTTCGTAAATTTAAGGTGCCGTCACTTTTAGAGACAGTAAGATCATATTGGTAAATTAGAACTCATAGCTAGCACATAGCCACGATGGGCGCAATGATTAGGATAGTTAGTAAACTGCATCTTTAGAATACTTACACCATAGTAAAAACTGTTGTACAAACAGTCAAATAAACTGCCAGGTTCGGCTATAGCCCTAGCAAGTTTTGAAAAAAGAAATCACACGATGCGATTATTTATCGTACATAGATAGCTAAATTGTGTATAATTGGAATTAGCTGTACGTCAATAAATATCCTCACAATCGATATATCTTTTTAACCATAGTTATAAACATACATATACATAAAATGTTAGTGTTTGTCTATGATTTCAAAATAACTGTAAATTTATTAGCTCATATTCCTAATCGTTACTAAAATATAAAAGTCATTTTTTAAACAAATTTCACGGATTTTTTACATAAAGTGAAAAGTGACTATTTTTCAATTCATCTCTTATGTAGACCTTTTGCTTAAACCTATATAAACGGTGGCAGGAGAGTCGCGATCAGTATCTCGTATAAAATATCATTGATGATTGTTTATTTCGCAACAGCCTTTAAAGGGGACGTTATCCTTCTGGTAATGGAGTCAATTTGACTGTGCCATAAATTAGGCTACCATAGTGACAATCTTCTTAGCTACACTATAATGCATTATTATTACTACTGCGCTACTTCATAATATTTACAGCAATGTGTTCAAATATTCTCCACAGTACAAAATTGTCAAATATTTAAAGCTAGTTAAATGACTCACTCATTTAACATTTGCTGTTCTTTACACGTACTATGTCGTATGGTATAGTTAAGTGGTAGGAAATATTTTAATTAGCGAAATTTAGATTTTATTAATCCTTGTAATTATTGAAAGCGATGAATTATTTGTTGATTCTTAATTATCCAGTAATGCCTCCTGACATTCACCACGATATAAATTAGTTGCCTTGCAGTGTAGATCCCGGATAGCACCGCTCATTCTCTATTCGTGAATATTATAGTTACTGACTATACATCCTCCGGAGCAGCAGCGTCTTCTGTATTATACCAACATCCAATGATCAATACATGACCAAGCGCGGTGAATATAGCAAAAGCCCTATGAAGGATACTTACCCCATAGTATGGATCAAACCCCGGCCTCCAGTTCTCAGCGGCTTCGTTATTCCGGTCATGGTAACAGTAATGGCGCGGCAGTGGGTGAGAACTTCTGCACCTGGCAACATGCAATATTAAAATACACAAAAACGGATACGAAGCAACAGGCGCTGCAGGTGTTAATTAGTTTAATTGGAATATTTTACGAGACAGGAAGAGGCCACGGTCATGTGCAAATCTGTTTTTTTTTTCTATAGAGAGGTTAAATATAGTATCGAATATCTAAACGGAATTCGCTGAAGATAATAAATATGTACCGCCGCCAATGTACTTAGAAGATGAGGTCGAGGTAATGAATGGTGTAGATTTGTAGAGCCATACATACTCCTAAACTCATTTCCTCGTTGTGTGAACGGGATGAATGTGAATTTATCACAAAACCGGGCGCAGGATATTACATCACCTTCGTTGTAGAAGGCAGAGCCCTTCGAAATTGGACTACAGAACCACTAAGGTCACTTACTTGATAACTTCTAGAAAAAGCCTCTATTTTAACTGTTCTCCTTCAACAAAAATCCGCTAATATGAGATAAGATTTCATCTTGGCAAAAAATTTGATGTGATCAACAAGGCGAAATCTGGAATTGACCGCAGGAATGGTAATGACAAGAGGCATATTAAATATCAACATAAAGTTAAAACGATCGCGCTTAATGAACTCTACGTTCTTGCGGACCCTATCGAGACCAAGGATTGCAAAGACTTTCGTTACAATTAGGAAATCATTATTTTGCCTTAATCCTAGCGTTTTCAACTCGGATGGGCTACAAAATATTCAAGTCATGTAGATTTTTACTGTAGGATTTATTCGGAAAATAAGAGCCATTCTAGTTTGTAGGGATAAGATTATATTTAATATTTCGCAACATGGCAAAATTCGTATAATTCGAATAAGAATAACCGACTGAGTTCCAAAATTAATACACTTAATTTCAGTGGAATTTGCTCGAAGAACAAATAACCAATGAAGAAGGTCCTCGAATGGCGACTAAAGGTCGGCGACCAGGTAGAATAACGACCTAAAACAGACATCGGGCAACAGCCGTATGCACAGTCTGAGTGGTGCCATCTAGCGGAATTTTGCCTATCTCAATAATATCCAGCAGTCCAACTCCATTTACATTCTTGACCCAATAACAGTAATTATAAAAAAGACCTATTTCTCTATTTGATTATTTATTTAACGTGACGGTATAAGTTAGATACGATAATGTAGTTCATTAAAAAGTAGGAATGTATTTTCGTCCTTAATTTTTTTTCGAAGCCTACAAAAAACATGAAACACGAGTACTAGCCAAAAATAAAATATGGCAAGAAGATAATAACAACATTAAAAAAAAATTACATACTGCAAGCTTTAAACAAATCGATATACTTATTCTGTTTTATAATGTAACATTAAATTCATCCGTTGCTATATAAATCGTTCGTTCTTTGCTATATTTCTGTAACATAACAATGTATTCCGCATTACAGAAATATAGCAAAAACAAATACACACATGTCCGGTCTAACTTTATAAGAAATTCACATTAAATAAATCAGGTCCGACATTCAAAGAAATAAAACTAGAAGGTTACTAAGTATTCTCTACAAATATTACGGGATGTGACAAAAAAGTAAGTGGGCAGACATTTTAGCAAATCGGACATGTTGGTATCACAATTAGCTAACATTAATTTATAATGATTATATTATTATTGACTGATTATTTCCACAAAAGTCTACACAAAAGATAATACCAAAGTTTTTACTATGTACATTTTGTATTGATATTTAGTAAATTGATACTTTATATATTTTTGTGACTTTTCTTTTATATAAATACGTACCCAGAAATATATTTATACCAATTAGGGACAATTTCAGCAAATTACAAGTTGAAATATTTTATTTCAGCTCCTCTGGTACCCTTTTTTCCTGTAACATTTTTTAAGCAAAGCTATTTAAGGAACACCTCTTGAAAATATTACTAGTATAATCTAAGCTAAGTAAGAAAGGTCATATAACATTCTAAGAATAATTCGGCGAATTTCAGTGTTAGTAATTTTATAATATGCTTTCGATCACTATTTACCTATAAATATGACCTAAGTGCAGTAGGTATATCTATAGCGTTTCTTAATATCGATTGTACTAGTGGTAGTCAAGTAGTTTTCGGAAACAACGAGTTACATATCTACTTATAGTTGCAAACTTTTTAATAGATTGCGTTCCCAGAAGCTTTAGTAAAATGTGAACTCCTTCCAAGCGTTCGCGCTTCGATAAATTTAGTTGTGATCTTATATACTATGGTGGTGATTCAGGATACATACATTATGGCGTAATCAATTAATTAACGAATAATAGGATGTCGCTACAAAAGTTTGTTAACATCCAAAAATAATTGTATAAATAATCTACTTTAAATAAAATGTTTTGAATTGATTTGAAATAAAGCTGTGATTGTAAGGCTATTGATAAAATAGTAGTTCGAGGGTTAGACCCCCGCCTAACATGTACAGGAACATCGATAAACTGACTTACTGTACCCGCAACTTTATAGCTGTAGATTGTAAGAGGTCGGAACATATGAATTTAGCTTCTCTAAGATGAATAAATAAATACCTAGTCGACATGCCAAGAGTATTCTAAAAAATCTACGTAAATCTTTATAAATCTCCTTGACAATGGTTTGTAAACGTAAAGATTAAGGTAGTAATCTATAAACTTGAAATTAACGAGTGATACACTAAATAACCAGAGCTTCCCGGTTGAGGTTGCAGGTTAAACGAAAATACAGTATAAATACGGGTCATCGCAAAATATTAATTATGAACAAAATATTATTTTTCAATATGCAAGTTACCTTCTTGCCAAACTTATTTGAAATTTGCCTATTTAGAATTTTAAGCGTGAAAAGATAACAAATAGAAAAACAGACAGGTATGTAATTATGAATAAACTTTTTACTATTTAAAATAGCGATTCAAAAATGTAGCTGAATATTTATAGCGACGTAGAATATTGCACGTTATGTATCGAGTATTGTCTTTTAGAATATCTCATAACAATAAAATTGAATTATTCGATTTAAAGTTAGCTATATGAACAGAGAATATAATTGGTAGGTATATCGTAAGTATAGATAAGTATACCATAGATTAGCGCAGCACTCCGTCGCAATGACATTTGTAAACAATTTTTAATGTATGCCACTACCGTTTAATATTATTATTAGACTAATATATTAAGACAATGCCGTCATTTGAATATTTCAAATAAACAATCCATGGATAACGACAAAGATATGTGAACCTTTCGTAATTTGACTCGAGATTATATAGGCGTAGTTAGCAGAGTGCAAAGATGGGCACTTAGATAACAAAATTAGATGGCCACCTTAGAAAAAAAAAATCAATAAACATTTAAAAAAAATCAGATATTTGCCTTATATACATATACAAGTTATTAAGGTCATTATTCTTTTAATAATAGGAATTACCTCATTTTTATGCTAGTCTTGCTATTAGCAAAATAATCAAGATGCCGACAGAGATACCACCACAATCACATAAAAGGAAATAAAATCCTTAATAATTATATTATTATTGTAAAATTCAATATGCTTCTTAAGTTAGCTGTGGTCCCTGTCCCTCTTTAGCAGACTCCAAGGTTCTATACTCTGCTGAATGCTAATTTAAAATGTGAAAACATATAAATAAAGTTAGGCCAAATAGAAATAATCCAAGGCCCTGGAACCCATTAAAAAAATGCTAGTTTTGTTCTCTTTGGTTCTATAGGTTTAGATAGTTCGACATAATATGAGCGATTTTCTACATGATTTATTTTGAATTTGGCTTAGCTCTTGAATTTCATTTTAAACTGTGCCGTATGCTTTTACTTGAATGAACTAATATGCAACAATTTTGTATATAGATCTTAATAAAATCATTATTATACATTATGGCCGACCGAGATCTTACAATGGGACCCCGAGAAGGTGTTACGTACCCAATAAAAGTGTTATATTGTGGTAACTGTACTATGCCAATAGAATATTGTGAGTACTATCCAGAATACGATAAGTGCAAGCAATGGCTGGAGAAAAATTTGCCAACGGAGTTTGAAAAAGTGAAAATCGGTAACCTTCTTTACGGTTAATTTTAGGTTAACTTTTTTACGTATATATACGTATCGTACATTAAATATATTTTTAGATGAAGATGAGAATGCAGGCGGTGAAGAGGAAAAGAAACGCCAAAAACGGGGTGGTAAAGGAATGTTAAAATCGAAAAAAAAGGAGGATGTACCCAAACTAGTACAGGTATCGCGCGCGCCCCGCGGCAAGAAAAAATCTGTTACTGTGGTGTCAGGACTCAGTACTTTTGGTAAGACATAAGTAATACATGTACGTGACTTATAATTTTTAACTAAACTTGCACATTCCATCCTTGATTGATCAAGTAGGTATTTCAATGATTAATTGTGATACTTGTTCTAGGGGTGTTGCTCACCTATACCATGTATGTATTTGTCTTTCTGTTAAAACACAGCATTTATCTGGTGTCCTTCTTCACCTGTAAAAAGTATTTAGCATTTATGTAATAAATTCCTTAACAAATGTCAGAGTATATCTTCAGTTGCCTCCAACTACTGAAGGCAATTGATTTATATAATGGATTGTTTAAAATGTACCTACCTAGATTTCCTTTTATTTATAAATAAATTCATTAAAATTGTGTTTGAACAATGAAGGTAATGAGCTTATGCAGAATTATTACTACTATTTCCTTGTGTATAAGTTTAGACCCTAATATGTAATTTACAATACAACAATAGATTTTTATTATTTCCAGATATTGACCTAAAGGTGGCAGCAAAATTTTTTGGCACAAAATTTGCTTGTGGTTCTTCAGTCACAGGTGATGATGAAATAGTCATTCAAGGTGATGTGAAAGATGACCTATTTGATGTGATACCAGAGAAGTGGCCAGAGGTAATTATGTAATCTATACAACAAGAAAAGAATATTAAAATAATATTGTGACATTTTTAAAATTAAATATGTAATACTTTTCTTATTTAATTCTCAACTGGCTTAATCATCATATTCAACCTTTATTGTACCAAAGATGGGCATGGGTCTCCGCCATGCTGGACATTACAGGTTGATAAACTTTACACATCTTTTAGAACCTTGGATAGCTTTTAGGCATGTAGATTTTCTTATAATATTTTTTTTCGCTATTAAAGCAAGTAATTCATTATGTTATAATAAATAACAAATGGACAGACTAGCCTAATACAAAATTATTTTTCTTTACAGATTGATGAAGACAATATTGAAGATCTAGGAGATCAAAAAAGATAGTTGTTGATTTTTGGTTAAATAACAAATTGCATCTGTATTCTGTATTCACTAAATGAATAATGTGGTATAAGTGGACTCATGGTAATGTGGTACCTGCCATGTATAGTGAAATGAGAAAAAAATGTTATAAAGTACTAACTACTACACCAATATGATTGAGGTTAATGAATGTCGTTGATTGGTAGAAAAAATATAGCAACTGACACTTAGTGTATTTAATCCTACTGTATTCAATTTAACCCAATAATTAATCTGGATAGATTTTTGGTATAGTCTAACCAAGTTTTTAAAAAACTAGTACAATGGATCCATACAGTACAAGTGTGATTGTATGAATTTATTTCAATTTTTTCTTATCAATTATGTTTAAGTTCTTATTACCTCTTTAATGTATACTCATTGCCAATAAACTTAACCTCAGTTATGTGGATGTGGTAATCTTGGTAATTTCTTTATGACCTACATATACTATACCTACATATTTCTGTAAATGTTGTTCTGTTCTGTCATGGAAATCACATAATATATAATATATTGCCTTTTATAAACAGACTAAAATAAAGAGGAATGGAAGCAACATGTCACATTTTACTTTATTTATTATTTATTTCATATGCTCTATATATATAGAATAATGAAGGTTCTAAGTTAACAAGAACAGTTAATTCTTTAAATATATTAGCTAGATGCACATCACAAACATCGATTGTGCTCGCTTTATGTACACAATTCGAACAGGTGTTTGTGTTTATATCATAATTAAAAGGTAGATTTTTACAAGTCTGTGAGATCATGACCATAATATTTTTTACTAATACAAATATCAAGCTTTATAGTAAACAGAATTATCACAATAAATACAAAAAAGCGGTTGTAATCGTTCTTGTAAATATAATATATTGTCCGCAAGCTTTTCAATCACTCACCGTGTTCCGTAATACTAGAATCAAAGATTAACTTCATTTTTATATCTATCTAGTATTCAGGAAGTAAATGGAAAAATAATTATTTTTTTAGGTTTACGAACGTTTACAAAGCTTTATAACATTACTTCGGCACGCCTGATGTGTGCACGAATCTTAACATTTTTAATTAGTTCTTGAATACACCACTAGATGACGGTATTGCTCAGCCAATGGCATAAAGTAATGATTTGACATTGTTTTAAAAATTATATTTAGCAGGCAATACTAAACAAATTATTTATAGTGGCAATTTGAAATATTCGTTTTTTTTTTAGGTTTACGACCTTAAATTTAATAAAGCTTGATGGCACTTTTTCGGATCGCGTGATATATGTGCGTCGCAACATTTTCAACTAGTTCTTCAAAACATTACTAAATGTTTGGATTGTTCAGCAAAATGCAATGACTTGACATTGTTTTAAAATGTATGTCTAGTAGGCAACACCTAACAAAATATTTATAGTGGCAATTTTATTCTTATTTCGCAAAATCAAGCACAACACAACACGAAATAAAATCACTTTTGTACATTTTGCGTTCATTGTATGTTGTGTTCCGTTACTGAAACAATGTTAAGCTAGTGTACAGGTTTCTAGTTAAAGTAAAGTGTTTATGGAGACTTATAGGAAGTGATTAGGAGCTCAGAATCATAATGTAGCGCTTAGTCAAGTTCCCAAAGCGAATTTTCCAAAATTATAGTATTGATCTTTTGTCTGAAGTGATTTTTTTTTAACTCAAAATGTCTGTGGTTAAGGGGAAATTAGTGAAAATGGAAGTCATCCAAGTGGGAGAATACGAGTTCACTAAACAGGACATCATTGGACATGGTGCTTTTGCCATGGTGTACAAAGGAAGGAAGAGAAAGGTACGTATAATTGGTAGATATCGCCTCTTGTGTTTGTTATTCTCGCTTAACTCAACATAGACGTTTCCCAACGCACTTGTTTATGTTTGGATGCAAATATTAATCGTCTGTTAATGTTAAAACAATGGTACTCTCAAAACCATATCTGTAGGCAATTGTTGTAAAATTTTTAGGTACCATCAAAATGTAAAATAAAAGTCAAGCATCCCATGTTTGCAATTGCAATGTTTAAAGTTTATCTTAATCTTAAAACACTTGTTTAAAAATTATTGTGACAGAAAAAAGAGGATTAGTATTTAAATTCCCAGAATATATTTTTGAAAGCTATGACCTACTTATGACAATTACAGTATTTTTATAATTATAAAATTAAAACACCCTCATTTTTTTTTTTCAATAACATACTAATGCTTCCAAAATATTCCAAAAATAAAAAAATTATGTTGATGTAAGTAGTAAACGTATATTATATTTATAAATCTTTAATTTTAATATTAATAATCCATCTTACAGAGAACATAAAATTGGACATAAATATCTTATCTTGTTTTTGTTTTGTAAACTAGATATGTTGGTTTCCCAACAACATAATTGTTATTTGCTTATGAATGCTGAATATAAAGCAAAATAACAAGCTTGTTTTCAATTTATTAAATTTGTTACTTAATCATTGTATAAGAAGTAAAAAAATGGGCCACATAAATTGCAAGGGTATTTTATGCATACATTAAATATGACGATTAAATCACAATTGTGTTCACCCTTGATATCTTTCTTGTAGTTACGGTGGGAAGTTGTAATTTCAGTTATATAACAAAACCTATTTGTAATTACACTTTTTATTTACTCTTTTATTACTGATTGTTCACTACCTTTGTATTGACTACCATTGACTACTATTAATTGTTGGCTGTCTGTTTATTCATGGAGAAGTTTCAGCTATTAGATTTGGTCACAATGTTTTCCTGAAAAAAACAGTGGAGGCAATGTGATAATCAATTGCTAATACACATATTAGTTTATAAAATTGGAGATGAATGTTCAGAAATCAAATCCAGGAATGAACAGGACCACGCTCGAATTACTCCCAAACTATAGCTATATTTTCAATGTAAATTCTAAACATAAATACCAAGTTAAGAAAATGATAATTTAAAAAATAGACACTAAGATAAAATAAAAACTGAATGAATAGGGCTACGATGCTTTATATAATATAATTAAATTCACATTGATTTTGAGTTTAATTAAACAATGTTTCAATCGGCAATGTACCTAAAAAATCATAAAATTAGTTTTATTAGTAACAAGATTTTCTTGATTGATTATGATTTATTAAGAAAATATCACAGTTCACTTATAAAGTAACACTCTTCACAAGTTGACACACAGTTTCAACTAGAACATAGCTAACACTAGTGCTTCTGATTTGTTAGAAAAATAGAGTTCCATCTCCCACTATCCTATAATTCAATGTTTTCATAAAGCACCTATGCAGTTATTGATTTGTGAAGTAATATTTATAAAAATAAACATGACACTTAACAATTTTTTTCTATAAAAGAAACCAACTGCTAATTTAGTAAAGTTAGTTAATGTTAAATCATTGAACATAATAAATAAATGTTTGGCATACATGGCAACATACAGAATCTACGAAGGATATCCATATGTATCATTAAAATGAACATTGCTGAAAGCCAAATTTGTCATGTTATTATTTATTTACAATGTTAGTCAATTACAATGATGATATTGTTATTCATTTTTTGCTAAAAACATTGATTGCATTGATCCAATAAGCCTACATAATGGTGCCATTCTCTAAAAGCATGACTGTAAATAAGACCAATAATAAATAGTTTTTATGATGACCTGAATTTTAGTTAACATTTGTCAGACAACGTAACTTGAATAGTACTCCATATTTTGAAGTACAATTTTCATAGCAACAATATACTGCTTTATTTAATTTTATAGTATTGTCTACAATTATTATTTGATAGAATTATGTATGTCTGTCTTTCAGCATCAGTACTTATGCTGCTGTGGTCTGGTATGAAGGGTAGTATGTGGGAAGGTTTACTGCACTAATGTACTACTTCAGATGGGACCTATTGTCAATTTGAGGTTGGTTATAAATATTATAATCAACCTTTACATTTTCATCACTGTAAAGGCAAACGGCTGCTACTTTATTAAAAGAAGTCTGTTAATAGTTTTGTAATATGGGATTAAATTATTTCTAAAATTATAATTTGTAAGACAAAGGGCTGCTAAATGGGTTGTTTCTATATTTCTATCTCATTCACATGTTACAGAGAATAAGTGAGGGAAGAACCGAAATCAGCCATTTTGAATTACATTCTTTATTGAGAACAATTATAATTTATAATCTTATTACCAATAAAATTTTGATGTTCTGCTTATTTATTTAATACAATAGGACTTCAATACAAATACGTACCTTAATGTGAAATCTTTAACAATTATGCAAATAAACTAACTGTTATTTACAGATAATTTAAGTTAATTTATGCTTCTTTTGTAAATAAACGAACCTCTCATTTAAACAATTTCATTATAATTATTATCATGTTTGTGTTTGGTAATGTGAAAGTATAAGTTACACTGTGGTGTCCTTTACTTTATTTTTTCTACCCATGAGATTCTATGCATTAATTCATTTCCAACTATGGCTTGTATGCTTTCAGAGTGAAAGAATGTGTACTTTTATCTTTGCATGTAAGTTCCATTGAAACTAGCTCTGCATTCTCAGGATTATAATTTCTACAGACGGAAATAAAACTTAAGTAATAAAACAGTTTTTATTGTTCTATGCAAGTAGCTTCTTGTCAGCTTACAAAATGAAGGTTATCATCAAAATCAACAATTAAATTTTATTTATTCAGATGGATTTATTTTAAATTAGTCTATGTAGACCAACTACATTTAACCTTTTCCTACTTAAATATTTTCGTATCCTTACTGAATAAGATTTTCTAATCATCAATACTGAGGAGCTTAGTTTAAATTTGAGGATAACAACGTCACATTGATGTACTTGTCCGTGTAGTATTTTGAGGTCTTATATTTCGACGTGTCGCGGGATCGGTTTCAAAGCATTGTGTCGGATCGACGCTGCGGGACAAGGCGACGCCGCACAATACGTCACGCACCGTGCTTTCCAAGGGCGCTGGGCACGTGTCATGCACACAGTGCACACCGCTAAATATCAAGCGAGATAACATCTCACACACACAATATTAAACAGTCCTCGATCTCTATTATTATTACCCACCGAACTACGCATTTGTCGCTAACGGTCAAAAGAATGCTCATGGGAGGCAAGTGATATCTTGCGTATATACATCGCTCACACCAAACAATAAATTAGCGTCACTCTTCATTTGTGTAATATGGAATGGATGTTCTTTGTGAAAGTTACGAATACATAAATGAGTTAACAAAGTTTCGAGTTACATTGGTATGAAAAATACATGGATTGTATAACACTCCATATGGATCACAATACCGAGACTCTTATATCATTATATTGAGTTATAATATATCTATACGTGTAATTATTATATGTACCATAATTACTGTATCGGAAGGCCGACAGCACATTGGCAACGCTCCGAGTGATGCAACAGTAGGCGATACTTGCCACTTTGAGTCTTAAAAACCAGGTGTACTGAATGCGATATAGCCGGCCTTTATTTAAAACACTCCTATGCACCCAGCATTTTATATTCAATATCTGTATTCTTAAGAATTTATAATACGTTTGTGGAATTATTAGTTTACGTAAAGGAATGGTACCATCGGACATTTTGATACGTCAATTCGTAAATCATTATAATATCTAGCAGAGATGCCGACACGGGCCCGTGATGAAATCGGGTCAAGCGGTAATCGTTGGTTCCATGAGCCTATGGAATGTAGGGCGGGCTAACATTAGCCCAAAGCGACTCACCACCGAGCCTGCTCTGGACAAAACCAAATCAACACCGCGCCAAAATATCCTTTCAGCTAACTGTTGCAATAACACTCGCCCCGCGGTGCTTCGGTTAAATTTATGCCTGTCTGCGTAGTCTCAATCACGTCCGCTCTAAGTGTGTAGACGATTAATAGTAAGCTGGGCTGTACTAATGTCTTTGTTAGAATCT
>DWKL01001783.1:0-13898 GCA_018249415.1 Phareas burnsi | reverse complement strand
GTTTTGATTGGAAACGTGTGGTGTCGGGTACACTTAAAAGCGAGACTACAAACTTAGTTTTTAAGAGTACTCATCCACGTACGTCCTCAAATAGTACTATAGTCCTGTTTGAGATTAGATGTCCATGGACTGCAGTTATCACTTAACATAAGGTGGCCTGCGTGAAGTTTCCTAATTTTCGCAAAAAAAAAAAAAATAACGTCGTGACTATCACCTTTTAAAATAATCTTATCCTTACAAATATGCACAAAAGGAGCGTGCAAGAGTATGGTCCAGATATTTTTGTTGCATTACATGGCATTGGTCACACAGGAAACAACAATGAGACAATATAAATATTCATAAATTACTTAATACTTACAGCCAGGTCAATGACATTGTTCGAATCATGTACGTCGAAAACGTAAATTTTAGACAAGTCATCTACAATGGCTTGTCTACACGGGGATGTGTATGGACAGTCGTTCAAATACGCTATAGCGTTCGATTCTGGTCCGTCGCCCGACTGAAACGTAACAGTGACAATTCCTCTAGGTATAAACTGCAATGTAGTGTTTATTGGCTCCGAATTCACTACGTTGTTAATGGATAAAGCTGTTCTGTTGATTGGTGTCACATATTCAATGAGCAACACGTAAGGTCCGTTTGGCTCAATCTTCATGTTGTATTGAAGAGAATTCTGTTCAGAACTAAGGAGTGGTATATCTTCCGGGCCTGCATTGTATTCTTTAAGTTGCTGCAAAATAAAGGCAGATATTTAATTATTAATTGTTATTTCTCTCACAATATATAAGAGATCATAAATTTTTAATCATTATATTGTAGTAGGGAATACCTCTGGATCATTTATGAAGTCCGTGATAGGCCCTTCTACGTCAGCCGTGGGTCTTCCGTTTAAGCTTGGATAAGCAAAGTGTCTACACAAAGTCTTGTCGCCGACAACGCAAGGTTTATCCACTAGTTTTGTCAACACTGTGGCTTCATAATAAGCTTCCGGAATAAGTACGAAATAATCCTGAAATTTTACATTTTTATTGTTGGCATAACAAGGCATAACAATGTTGTTTAGAAAAAAAAATTAGCATGAACTTACAATCATAGCTTCCTTTGTAGTTTTTATAGTTACGGTCCAATTCCCTGCATTCATGACAAAAGGAGCTGGTGCATTCCCTTTCTCAAGCACAACAGTAACTAGTTGTGGTTGTATTGTAGGTCTTAGATATACAGTAAATCTAAAATAATAGAATGATATTGTGTATTATATGAATCTATTATGTATGATATTCATAAATATAACTGAACTGCATATTTGAAAAACTGTTCTGAGAAGTTTGAAAAAGTATTTTAGTTACCTTTGCTGTGTGTCGATGACACTCTCAGGTGTAATTATGATTGATGCAGTGATTGGATCTCGTATTGGGTTAGCGTATTTCAGCACCATTCGGTACAGTGATGATTTAGCAATGTGTACAACATTTATTACTTCATTCTGTAAAATAAATACTATGGAAAGTTTTACTTTGAAAGGCCTAAAAATTACAATTAGTTACATGATACAAAAGACAGTTACATATTTACATTACGTAAGTGATTGAATACAAATGCTTATGAATATATTATGAACCTGTAACATGGAGAATACAACATATCCTTTCCAGGAATATCCTGGAAAAACTTCTTCTGAGTTTCTGTATCTAACTGGTCCAGATTGGGTGAGTCCTTCTTCCACTTCATACTGGAATTGGTGCAGAGTGGGGAAGTAGTGAGCTCGGATAGGTCGATCACAGCGCCGCCCCTCCACTCGCGAGTGGCATCGGCATTGCCCCGTCTCCTTGTCACAGTTATTGTCAATTGATCCACCAACGTCACAGTCACAAGCTGCATTAATAATAAAATAGGTTGACAACTGGTTTTTCAATTACAACACAAAAAACAAACAATGATAAAAAGAAATGGGAGAATAAATTTAAACTGACAGAGAATAGCCAATACAGAAGAGAGGCCTATGAGAAAAAAAGAGAATGTTAGAGAATACTGCTATAACCACTACTAATACTACTCATAAAATAAATGTAGTTACTAACTTATGTGGTACTATCTTGTAGAAAATCAAAGATTAAGCGTTTAGGAACTTACCAGTACATCCAAATACATTGTCAGAATCTAACTTATAAAATCCATCCTGGCATTGATCACATTGTCTTTCACCAACATGCATTTTGCAAGTACATTGACCATTTTTGGTGTTGCAGGGGCCAAGGCCTCCCAGAGTGCCAGGCAGATGACAGTTGCATTCTTAAAAATATAAACAAATTAATTCTCACATGTGCTCATTATATTAACATAAAATATAAAGTTTATTTATCCATAAACAATTATTTGACTAAGCAAATAGATTTTACCTTCACAGCCCTGAGGATTATACTCTTGGAGATTCCAAAACAGAGGCTTACAGTCATTGCAGATGCGCCCTTGGACTCGGTCCTTGCATTGACATAATTCTCCAGCAGGCACAGACCCACAACCTGTTATAGAACATATATAAAAAATAGGTAAAAAATACAATTTTTTTTTTTAATTATAATTTATAATATTTTGAATTTTGGTTACAGGTTTGTGGGACGTAATTTATGTTTAATTAAGTATTCATGTAACAAAATTATTAAACAATTTTTGATGATTATCAATATATTAAAACATTGATGCATGTAGCGATTTTAGTATTTTAACCGAAGTAGTCTCACCGGCAAAACTTGCGATAACTCCTCTTGGGTCGCAGTTGCACTCCTCACATGCTGGATAATTATAGAACTGTTCCTTGCACTTGTCGCACTTGGGTCCATCGAAATTGGATTTGCAATGGCATTGCCCATTATCATCGCAACTGCGGCCAATTGTGCCTGACTCGTCACAATTACAGGCTGGAAAATATTGATTAAATATATATTACTTGTTATTAAACAAGATGTTGTGTTGTGTAGCATATAAATAGTGATATATCTATTGTTTGTAAAACTTAATATTAAATTTTTAATGAGATTTGATTTGTTATTTAGTTATTACTTGTTTGTTTACATTTTTTGACTTTATGTCATTGTCACAGTGTCACATTACTTGACAGCTGACGCATAAATAATGTTATAGACCATGTACACTGGTTTCATTGACACAGAGATGTATACATCAGAAACAATGTGGTGTATAGGTGCTCATGCTTAAACACAACATAAAATACCCACTACCTGTATGTATTTTATGCTCTGTGTGCTTGAAGAACTATAATTTTGTTATAAGTGCCTTGCCAATCGCATAATATTATGTACAGGAAATAACGGCAACATTGATTCGTTCAGGAATTTAATTTATTCATAATAAATGCTAGCATGCACTAAATTATAATAATAGCAAAGAAAAGAAAATAATACTCTTATTATCTACATTAAAATGTATTATCATATTATAGTAATTGAAAATTAGATAGTTTCACACTTTTCTATTAAAATGCATCATTTCAAGAGTAGCTTCTGTTAGGAAAATAAATTATAAATAAAACAATAAATTAATGTTTTGCAAACAATATAAAATATAAAAATATGTAATAAAACTTACGTAAGCAATCTGGGAATTTGTAATATCCTGGTGAGCATTGGTCGCACTGTTTGCTTCCGAAGTTAGCAAGGCAGTTACATTTCCCGTCAGCGGAGCAGCTGGTAGACGTGGAGCCGGTTGGGGAACAGTTACACGGAACGCAAGATCGGTCTCTCCCTTTCACTTCCATGTAATACCTGAGCAACAAAATTTATGTTCCTTTTTTATTTTATAAGGATACGTCTATCTTACGTAAGGATTCCTACTATCTTACGTAGCTATTCTTAAGAACTACTATTTATTATGTTCTATATGATATTCATATATTTACATTTTCTTACCTCAAGTAGATTAACTTATATATTGTTTCATTTTTATAAATTTGATTGGTCAATCTCTTAATAATATCTAAAAGTTATATAGTGTCTACAGAGTGCTAGTTGAATTACCCATTCGTAGCAAAACCTGAGTACTTATCAGTTATATAGATAAATACAGGTCAACAATTTATGGGTTAGTTTCTTCGTGTCAGCAAATGGGAAAAATGGAGAAACATATATTTACAGGGGTAATAGTGCGTTTTTGTTGGAACTCTAGTATCATTTATGTATAATTTGTTTTATATTTACCCCGCAATGCACTGATCACAACGGGGTCCGCCGAAGCCGGTCTTGCAAATGCACTGGCCCGTGATGTCATCGCAGATGTTGGGTTGGGTGCCACTAATGTCGCAATTACAGTCTGTTGATTAATCATTTAATAAATATAATTATATTAAATACATAAAAATAAATATTATTTCCTTATTCATTTATTCTAATTAAATTGCTAAACATAGACATATTCAAATTGTCTAGCATTCACTATAATTGATATTATTTTTATTTACTGAAATTTGTAGATATAATATTATTGGTCCGTTTATAATATAGAAAATCCATCATGTAACAAAGTGTATAATTGTGAACTTTATTAATATGTACATATGTATTGGGCACATCACTTTATCGAGTTTTTTAAATTTCTTTCACACATTTTTTAAAATACTACGTAAAATCTACAGACCGTCATAATGTTTATCTACTACGTTCCAGAACTGTAGCGATTTATATACTCTTTAAGAGTAGATAATATTTTTTTATTAGGTAGCAGAGCCTGTGGTGGAGTATACGGATTGCCAGATCAAGTTGCGGGAGAGAGCAGGATGGATTGCAACTATTGTTAGGTTAGATAGGTACTTACGTTTGCAGGTAGGGTAGTTATAATAGCCCGCTTCGCACTGGTTGCAAGTACGGCCGCTGTATTTACTCTTACACGTGCAATTTCCGCTGACTTTGTCACAGACGTGAGATACGGAACCCACGGAGTTACACTCGCAATCTGTAAGTGAGATAATTTTTGAAAGAAACGTAAACAGAAACGTATTTTTTATAGGATTCAAAAAAACTTTCAAATTAAAATAACGAGTAACTTTGATTTTAATTCTACGTGCGTAAAACATTAGGATTGCGTGTAAATAGTGAAGCTTGAATAATATAATGGATTACTTTTGCATTCAGGCGAATAGTATCCATCTTCGCATACTTCGCAAGACTTGCCACCGTAGTTGAACTTGCACGGACACTGGAAAAATAAGAAGAAACTCATTTAGTTAAATATAGTTAATGAGTCGTGTAAATATTTATTAAATTACTTTGAAATTGACAAGTGATTGGCTATAACCGATAATAATCGATATATAAAACGATACGATGGAGGCATCATATCGTCTTCTGTCGTCGAAGTGGTCGAGGATTCCTATTATCCTGTAAAGAATTTATGAAGTAATGAAGTAAACAAAAGATGAAATACCATAAATAGTACGAATCTAATACAAATCCGTATTCTATTATGGTATTTTTTATCTGAAAATATCTAGCGATGAGAGTTTTAACTACGTGTTAGAAACTCTACATTGTAAATACGTACTAATCCATCAGTCGGGGTGCAATGCTGCCCTTCAGTTCCATTCAGGTTGCAAGTGCAAGGCTTGCAGTTGGGATAGTCAAAGTATCCATATGCACAAGAATCGCAGTTAGGTGGGTTAAACTCAGGTCGACATTCACAACGACCAGTTTCTTCCTCACAGTTGCCCGTTGAGTAGTGTAGATCGCAGTTGCAGGCTGAAAAATTATGTCTATTACGTAACAGTGGGTTACGTTACTATGCCTATACCTGTAGTGTACCCACCTACGGGAACTTGCATATCGAAGCGGGTTACCGGTACAACAACTTTATTTCTTTTAGAAACAAATGACAATACGATGCGTATTTCTTTTTTTAACTGTTCACATTGGAAACACCAACTGTTCCTTGCTAACATTTATAATGAACACATTCGAAAAAGAAAGTCGAAATTCGAAAAAAATTGAAAAATCATCGTCCGACTAACTGGCAGGCATGGTAGTCACTGATGAGAGATTTTACTCTTTCTGTATGTGGTTTGATCCGTACCTATCAGTACCAACATGTGCCTACAAATCGGGACCGGAAAACCTGTATCTTTAGGTAAGCACTCTAAGTTGTCAGTAACAAGTACCTATCTAGATAGATTAGGTAAAAATCTCCCTTATTCATAAACCCTAAGTAGCAGTATAAAGTAAGTAGAACTCTTCCTTGGTCGATTGGTCGGAGTCACCGCCGCCAAATATATTTCTGCTGTATAACAGCTGTACTAAACGGTGCTGCGTTCTGGTTCGAAAGGTCTGTTAAAGGACAGACGCTTGAAAGAGGCGCTTAACACTTTGACTGCGGCAAACACACTTGTCGTATTTTACTGTCCGCGCCACCCGTGCGGCTCGCACGCATACGATGTGTGCCGCCGTGCTGGAACACGCCTGTTGTGTTACGCGCCGCACGGGTGGATTGTTTCGAATATTAGCCGCCGCAGTCAATGTGTTAAACAATTCTTAGGGATAACAACATATTTGTGGCCGACATCAAGTAGGCCTTCAGTCGTATCTACGGTTTATTACAGAGGACCGTGGACGGCAACGATCGCTTACTCTTAGGAGGACTGCATTCTCGTTTGCTATTTCGGTTCTATAAAAAACTGTTTTCTGTTCTATAAAAGACTGTGCTTCAAAATATAGGTTATAAAAATGCTTACGTTGGCATACGTCGATTTCGCCCCACTTCTTTCCATAGGGACGGAAATACGTTGGGTTGCACTTGTTGCAGTTGATACCTTCCGTGTTATGTTGACAGTTCTTACAAACGCCACCGCCCTCGTAACGACCGTGAATATCAAGAGACAGACGTTTCTCGTCAATCTCCGGGTCGTATTCGCATTCCGTTGTATGGTTGTGGCAGTTGCAAGCTATCGAAAAAGAACAATATGATTAAACGATGACGAACTGCGTGTCGCAGTGGTTACCATACCGGTCTGACACGCAGAGGTTTCCGGGTTCAATTCCCGATCAAGCAAGCATCTAAATTATGTATTTAGGTTTCTGCTCTGGGTCTGAGTGTTTGTGTACTCGTCTTTGTATGTATCCATGACACCCACGACATAGTGAATCCTAGTATGGGGCTACGAGTGTTAAAAGCGTGCTTTTTAAATTAATGTATATTTTTCAAAATGATATTAATTAATATTATAGGATAGGTAACAAAATAAATGCTTTAACAGTATATAAATAACTGACTCGGTCCAAATACCTATTGAAAATTGATGAATGTTAAAAAAAAATTCTAAAGTACCGATTTTCAATACTAACGTTCGCAAGCAAATCGATCCCAGTTTTCAGATATTCTCCATTTCTTCTGCTCAAAACCTTTACAGCACGTAGCGCACTGAGGTCCGCACGTGTTATGTTGGCATCGGCATACGAGAATACTGGAATCGCTTTCAGGATCAGCTGGGTCGCAAGTGTCAGCGTGGCCGTTGCACATGCAGCGACCTCCGATACTGATGTCTTTAATACTGTAGAAATACTGCAAAGAACGCGTCATTAATTTCAGTATTCTTAATATCATACACAAGTGAAACGTTTAGCAACGTAAAACTAATAGTTAAAATTCAATAGTTACTCTAAAACAATAATTAAATAGTTGACAAAAACAAGGACAACATTCTGGGATGAGGGGATGAGGGTTGAAGGGTATTACTAGTATTTCGATATATCTGTGCGGGTTATCTAATCTTTTGAATAAAAAAAGAATTATCGCAAACTGTCCTTAACGTGCGCATAAAAATATAACTAAACCCCGTTTTTTGTAGTCTGTAATTGAGATCTTTTATTATCATACATTTCAAAGAATCACATCCAAGTTTGGTCAGGTAAACGATATTATTATGTTTGTGTACGAAGAGTAGCAAACGAGCGTGCAGGCCACCTGATGTTAAATGGTCATCGCAGCCATATACACCCATATATAACTTCAAACAAAACTGAAGTTCTGTTTGAGTTTGTATGTAGATGCGTCACTACTCCTGAGGACTAAGATGATAACCTCGTTGTAAATGTGCCTGGCAACGGTATATCCCCAACCGAAACACAAAAACTGCTTAACGGCGGATTATGAGACCGGCGTCGGTACTTCCCCGGATGTACTATAGTTCTACCACCTATCAAACACGATAAATGTGGATACGTACTCTTCTTGTGACGGTGTGGTCTTGTCTGGCTACGGACATTAAATGTCCGAGTAAATTCTTGGTCCTAAGTAACCGCAACCTAACATTAGTAGCTCTGGTCCACTCTTGTAATACTGATGAATTGAAATATTTGTTTGCTGATGGCCGGTTGTTTAACAGAGAAATAGGAATCTGAAATTTTATTAAAAAAATTAGTACACTTACGCTGTTTGCCTCCAAGTAAAAACAAATAGTTACATTATTTATTTAGTAGATAATTACGAATTAATGTATGTAGCTCCCAGAACCACCTACAATAGATTACAGATATTTTACAAATGCTGTAATAAAGCTTCCGAAGATCATTATTTACCTCTCCTCCTTCCAAAGGCACGATTTTAGAGTATTCCGTGCTGCAAATAACGGAGTCGTCTCTTGTAATGGGCAGCAAACTTTCCTTCCCAAAGAATCTTTCACAGTCCCTGTTAAAATTCACACAGTTGCATTAAATTCAAGTGAAGATAAAACGATCGCATATATTTTCTGTATATGCAAATGTATGTGTTTATTTTATATTTGCAAAGATTAGGTACAATCCGTTTCAGTCCCCCATCAAATTATATGGTAATACAAATAATATGGTAAGACAAATACTAAATAAATATATTACGATATTTTCTTTTTATTTATTATTTAGAGCATCGATCCTTGCAAACTTTGCTTATGGATATTTAGGAAATTAGTCCTATCATAATGAATATAAAGTTATCATACTTTATAATAAAGGTACAATTTTAAGTTCAGAAAATAAAATTGGAATGTTAGTAAAATTGTAATTTTTTTTATTACTATAATATTCGACAGGTGGTGTATTTTATCTATATATGAACGTTCGCCACAATACTTAATCGATGTAAACATCAAAGAAGTTTACGTATCGTATTATTATTATTATATTCTATGCATCAAACTATTTTATCTTTGTAGTGATTATTGTGATAATTATTACATTTTTAAAGTGTAATAAAGAAATATTTTGCCTTTTTTATATAATCATTTTATATTTCATATTTATTTCAGTTTCATATTTCATATTTATTTCAGTTTCATATTTCATATTTATTTCAGTTTGCATTTGATCTTTTTAAATACCAGTGAAAAACTTACTGCGGTGAATCTGAGAAGTATTGCCACGGCTTGTATGTTTTGCCATAGTCGGTGGATTTCTCCAACACCCACAGTCCGGGGCGCGGAGAGTTGCCCATCCTCACGAATACATACGCCACGTGGAATTCCTAGTGACAGATCGACATAATCATTTGTAGCAATCATGCTGAACCATTTAAAAAATTGTAATTTTTTAGAAAAGGAGCGTACATGCCACCTGATTTTAAGTGGTCATTGCAACCCATAGACACTCATATTTAACACTCGAACAAGATTGAAATATAGCAGGCAACCACACACCTCCAACCGAAACACAAGAATGACTTCCAACGGATTGGAGGGTGGCGGTGGTACACTCTTCGGGCGTTTCACCACCTATTATAGCTGCTTATATTAACACTGGTTGCTGTATAAAAATAATTCATATTTTATTATCAGTTATGAGTTCATGCACAGTTTGCGTTGGGTGGTCGCTTTTGTACTATACAGTATATATTTTATGATCATTTTTATAGTTTGATCTATTTATATTATAATGTATCTAATCGTCCCAGTTCTGACCTCGCCCTTTCATAGTTACATAAAAAAAATATTATCATGTAGCCCGTTATCAACGCCTACTCTGTCCTGTCTTGTGCCGGCGAACATCATGCAATTAATGCCTGATATTCGTAAATACGATTGAAGTAACAAATTTGGTGCATCTGGAACTAACTCTATTTATAAAAGAAGTCCCTCTTAAAGTAGATCAGAGCTACGCTGTTATTAAGGACTAAGCTTTAAGAATTCAAATTGTCGGACACAAGTGCTATGGGCACATCACTATTGCGGCTGCATTTTATATTGATTTTTTTTATTAGACACATTGTGGTTGTATTATAATGTGTGACGAGTATGACGAAAATAGCTATCAACTGTTGGCGGCTATTTTTTTCTACGTTTTTCGCCCGCGATTAATCATCTAGTCGAGTAAATAAAGATTGTAGGTACCTAAATTTGTAGATAACTAAGTTTCCGCTAGCGGTGTTTTATTGCACTTCAAAAAATAATTTACACTATATTAATAAACATCAAGTATAAAAATATATATTATATTTCGTGTGCTTTTGCGTATTAAGTATTGCAATATTATTAATAGCTGTAATATAAAGAGTGTGTCTGTCGATTCCGTTCGTTGAATATTTGTTGTATTTGCATTTATACCTAATATTCTAGCTAACAATTATTTTCTGTAGGAGTTTATTTCTCTATGCTATTATTAAATAAAATATCAGTTTGAATGTATAAATAGGTACAATTCTATGGGATTACGAAAGGTTTTTGTATCCATGCTTAATACTGAACATGGAATTCGGCGAATAACCAAGCGGTATAGACAGGCCATTTTGATGACGTCACATAAAATAGAATGTTTACATTTCTATAGATAGGTAGCATTTTAATAATAAGCAGAGATAGACAGGCTTCTTAGTAACTGAATAGGTTAAGAAGTAATAAAACCATACATATAGATTATATTACCAATAGGTAATTTAACTGTAGATTGTGTATCACAACATTGAATTTAGTTTACTAATTACGCCTTTGTCAGATAGACACAATTTATTAATTCTAAGGTGTCACTAGAGATACGAGATTAAGAGGGACTTGTGCAAACTTCGAGCTGACTCTTGCCAAGTCGTTCGGGACTGAGGAAGATGGCGTCTTTTAGTATCGAAGGCGAAGTCACATTTTAGGTAACTGTGCCGATTCAGTTTGTTTTTTAGTTACTTAGTTATGTTATATTTAATTGGATTCGCCAATAGACATATTGGTTCGCACGTTTATTGTTCAAAAAATGTTTATAGCACAAAAGTAGTAAACGAGCATGCAGTCCTCCTGGCGGTAAATGGGTATTGCTGCCCATAGACATCCATAATCAAGTACCAAAAGACTGAAGTCCTACCTCCGCCATAAAAGCATTGTTATCTCTGATGACTGAGTTGCAACGCCTTGTGAGAGTATTACATCTTATCTACACCCTTTAAACCAGAACACAGTAGCGTTGAATACAGCTGTTATAAGGCAAAAATAGTTGTGGCAGTGATGTCTCCGTAATCATATCGCGAAGGGTTTTACGCCTTCGAATATTTTACTATATCATTGGAAACTCACAGGGTAAATTGGATATAGTGTATGCAATATTTTAAGGGCCTTATTGTTTTAATTATTAATTGTATATTCGCGAAAGCAAATAATTTAACTCCATTTTAACTTACAAAGGTTCGCAAAGCTGATTTCATGGATATTAAACATTATTTTGACAATAATTATTCAAAAAGATCTATTGATAATTCTCCAATTTGAGTGTCCCGTTTTCTAACAAACAACAACAAAGATGTTATGATCTCACTCCTAACTAACACGTGTTACCGATTATGTGGTTGCGTGTAGATGTCCATGTCCATGGGCGGCATTGATCACTTACCCATAAAAAAATACTCAGACACTACAACAGTCCTATATTCTCTACAGATATAAATTACCTCAGAATAAATAGTTTTTTACTACGGCCATGCTGCTGTGGCAATGGATTGCGGTAAATTTAATCGATTAAGGTAAGTTTGTCCAGTCGATTACTGTGGAAAGCCATTCAATTGCCGCGACAAAAGATATATCATCTAATTTTAAAACAAATTCGCATTGCAATATGACATATATTTATTTTATATTTGCCTTAACAAGCATAACTTTTATACAAAATACAAACGCATCTTAATTTTCGCTAAGCTATCATATTTATGCAAAAGTGCAAAGACCGTAATTTAAAATATTCTTTGAAAAAGACTTGACTATTGTAGGCTTATAATAAAAGAACATGGAAATTAATACCTTATTTTGGTCCACTACTGTTTCCTTGTTCTAAATGTATGTTTCTCTCGTATAGGAGAACGCGGATCTATAATTAATTTAATGTCCCTAACGCTGTTTATGTGAAGTAACGCAGAGTTCGATGCACTTTGGGTGGCATAATAAGATTATTTCGGGAATCGGGATGTGGCATGTCCCGGTACGATGAAGCGTGGTCACAAAATTTCGCTCGCCGTCTAATTGGTACTTATCATATAGTTTTTAATAGTCTTCTTATTTTAGGTACTTATTGATTAATTAGCATTCACTGTGAGAAAGATAATAGATATATAGTTTTTTTTAATCGTGTCTATTTGTTTTTTAAACTTGTTTCACAAACAATATTATTCTAATTGAGATGTAGTTTCCAAAAAATCCAAATCTTTATAGTAACATTCGATTAGATGATATATGAATTTTGAAGACAAAATTCAACTATCAGAGTATAATTCAAGACAAAGTGTTATAAAACAAAATCTTTGTAAGACATCTAATTACAATTATAATATACGTCATTAAAATTAATGATATCATCACTGTATGCTGTACAATGATCAGTACCATCCATCTATTTAACAGCCTATCAAGCGTACTTAGTAAGTATTTGAAGAGGTAGTCCTTCGGAGTGTTATCTTACGCTAATGGTTGTTATTAATGACTTACATTCAAATTAATTGGGGGGAGGGGTGGAAATACAATTTACACAGCGGGTAAAGACGCAAATGCATGTTTGTTTTTGGTAAATTGTAGATTTTACAAACCTGTCCGAGATCAATGGTCAAGTAGATCTCGTTGTACTTCATGCCTCTCGAGAGTGGGGGGCTCTGCCACCAGGTCTCCATGCCGTCCACCGCATACTCGGGAGGATGCTTCTTCGCTTCATTCGTCATATCGCAAATATCGCAAACCTGTGGAAAAATAGTAAATTATGCAAAATTTGCAATATAATAATAATACTTCTACAGTGATAATAATAATTCTACAGTGAGGATATTTTTAGTTTTGTAACAGGCTAACTAACATTAGTCCCAGTAATACATTAATGTCTCACCATCAAAGCAAGTGATAATTAATTTCTAATACGCACATAACTTAAAAAAATCAACGGTGTGTGCGAGATTTGAATCCCGGTCCCCCAGGCTGAGAGGCCGGAATCTTAACCACTAGATTATTACTGCTTATTATAGGTACCAGATACTTTACGTTATACAATTTTCATTGCTCCTTAAAATTTGTTATTCATCTTGTTTAAGAACTTGTATGGTATTAGAGAGGAAAACGCATTAGAGGCTCCTTTGTTTAAAAAAAATCTTTTAGATTTTGAGTCTAGGTGCTGGAAAATTGAATATCCTAAGGCGTCGGACCCGCAGGCGAATAAGTAGTTTGATAATTATATAATAATGATAATTGATAATTATGTAAGTATACTTTGGTAGATCCATAATACCAAACTATAGAGAACTACTTATTTTTTTTTATGTGAGAAAAGTTGCAAAGTAGAATGAGAAACGTATGCAGACCGTATGCAGACAGATGTATGGTGTTAAATGTTTAGCCTATGGACACCATCATCTAACTTCAAACGTGACTGAAGTCCTATCTGAAATTGTACGTAGATGCGTCACTACTCCTGAGA
>DWKL01001782.1:0-13900 GCA_018249415.1 Phareas burnsi | reverse complement strand
ATATTTGATTCAACTTAAGTAAAATTTTTAGGCAATAGAAACAATAGGTTTTTGTAGAAATTTAAATATATTTTTAAGAAAATATTATTTATGAATTTAAATACTATATGTTTAAACAAAGTATCCTTTGATATTTAACTGATTATTTTAATGAACTTTGTTATAATACAATATGTATGTAGAAATCAAGTTTAAGTAAGATGTCTCACATGTGTGCGGTGCCGGGCTCCTGGAGGTGCAGGCTGCAGGTGATTCACAGCTGATGAGTGCAAAGGGTGTTGGCAGTTGGCAGAAGTGTAAGCGATGTGGGCGAGAGGGGCGGGGGGGCACAGATTGAGGCCACTATTTAACCGCACGGCCGCCGCGCAACGACCTGTTGTGATCCCGTCATGGCGCGCTTCGCCCGTGTCGCTACTCTGGCCGCGTGTCTCTTGTTCGCCTGCGGTGAGTCCTAACCTTTATCCTACGTCTTCAGATGCCGCCTATTTCGCGACGTCATTAGGACGCGACGTCATATCCGCATATCCCAATCAAATAAATAAACCAGTGGTTGCGTCAACTTTAAGTGCCGCATAAAAGTGAATAGTGAAGTTGCTAGAGCCCAACCGTCGCGAGATAGGCCGTGTCTCCACAGACATTGCAAATGAATGCAGTCGAACGCGATCTCCTTGCATCAAATGACTTAAGAATGTAATCAACACGCAGTAAGCCTTTCAAGGACAGCTTCAAACTATACTTTACTGACAACTATCGAGTCTGATTCTTGTGTACCGGTGTTGTGAACTAACTTTCTGAAAATTCATTCGGTGCTAAATTATAGAGTTTATCCGGTATTACGAAATCCTGTAATCGAACGGAATTCGGTTATTGAGCATAAGGCACGCTGAACGATAATAAACATAACAAGACAAAGTATTATATAAAGCTTTATTAGGTACGTTAGGTAAAAATAGTTAATAAGCATTGATAACTTAAGTATCGTAAAGTAATTTAAAAAAGCACTAAACGTTTAGTATAACAAACGTTTAGCACTTGTTGCGGGCGCGCAATGTGGCTGCGGAGAACTTTCACATTCGCTGTCGCGCTGCGGCCGCAGAGCGCCGCCGCGCGCGCCGCCGCGCTGACGTCACGGCCGTGTTGTCGCACTCGCGAGTCCGCTGGGCCACTTCAAGGGTCTCTTATTTATGTACTTGCACATTTCCAAAAAAGCATTGCAAAACTTAATTTCGTCAAGAGGTTGAATAACTTAAAATAATTATGTCAATTTATATACTTAAGGCTGTATTGACGCGCGTTGAAGAAGCCTCATGACTCAAACATCATCAGGGGTCACTTTTGTTGTTGCAGGGTTTTATGCAATGCCTCTTATAAGTCGCCCTTGTAACACTTTTAATGAGTACTCGATGTAATTGGATATTAAATATGATATACAATGTCCACAATGTTCATTTGATAATGAAAATGAAAATTAGATAGATATATTAACAAAGTTTTGTCAAAAACAACAAAACATCATATTTATACTGTTATCAAAGTTCCAGTAAGTAGGATGTTTTGTAAACAGTAAATAAATGTCATATTGTAATAGGCATTGCATTCAATTATGTAGTAGGTACTTACCTACATTTAACAAGGCTGTGGACCGCAGCAAGATTGCGAAGCGATCACCAGCCATTGCTACCGGTATATGTATTGCAGAATATTTCAATAATAATGTGTGCGTGCATAACTAATACGACACATGAGCGTTATTATTGACCTGTGTTTTTAGTTTCTATATGAACTACATGAATGAGTCAAACGTTAATAGCACAGCTATTGAAAGCTGGAAAGCTTGAAATGTTTATTGAATTATAAAGACTTAATAAGCTCTACAACGACCATAACTCGGATGCTAATCAACACGCGAGCTCATATTGCCACGGGGCTATTTCCGTTTTTTACTATTCTCATCGTATTTTTTTCCTGTCGAATTTACTTCCGCCTCTCTTACTACCTTTTAATTTGATATACAATATGTAAATTGGTTGACAAAAACTAACCTTGGTTGACAAAAACTTAATACTGTCCCTATGGCAGGAAGTACGTAGCACTACAACCTCTAGTTAGGCAAAAATCATTTAGTTACCTACCGTACGTATTACTTTAATTGGAATCCTTTGTCATCAAAAATCTATAATAGGTGTAAGTACTATATAACGTTTTTTTTCTTTTAAAACACACTATAAGACTATTACAAATATAATAAGATATATGATTTATAAAAAAATTAGTGACACGGTAATTATTTACTCTTCCCATGTTTATAATAGCACATAATCGAAACGGTACTTATGTCAAATAATATAAGATAAAAAGTGCCGCACCTCCGTAATTTATAATTAGTTGTAGTTTTAATTTTTATGACGGAAAAGATTTTGTTTCATATTCACGACAGTTTTATTTGTTATAACTGACAAGAAATATAATTTTATTGTATTTATAGCATATTATTTCAAATAAGTATATCATTTTAGTTGCGAGGTTTGATGAATTAACAATCGTTTAAATCATAATAATGTGAATGTTGAAACAAATAAAATTTATATATTTTTCATTGGGAATACAAACTCGGAGATAGGACTCCTTGGAATAGGACTTAACTTGTTTATTTAACATAAAATTGATTATAAATTCTAATTATGTAAAATTGTTTAAAACATTACTTTATTAATAAAACATTTGTAAGTTTGCATGTTCTAAAAAAATAACGGAGCAAATGAACCTAATTGCTATAATTATTCAAAATAACCAGATTGTTAATTATCTTTATCTCTAAGATAAAAAATAATTGGATAATCTCCGTTTTTACGCATATTGTAATGTATTTCATAACGTTACATTGTCCCGCACTGGTTACTAGAAAATCAACAGACCTGAAAATCATTAAGATTTACTTAAAAGAGATTATGGAAAACAATTATGTTTTCTATGATAAGAAAGCGAAGTACCTGTTGATTTTTTTCATGTTATCTTTGCCACGTAAAATAAATTATTCATTTATCCTAGACATTTAAAAATCAATCGTGTATCCACAATCTATCTTTCTTATATTATGTAATTATTTTATTCTTCACCACATACAAATTAATCAGATAACTTAAATTTATGGCCCTATTTTTTTAAATCCATTCCTTGTGTTCATCTTCATTCAAAATGCCAAGACCAAGTCAGCACCAAAATGTCAATATATTATGAGAACACAAGAAGTTTTATTCTAATGAACGCTGAAATCCGAGGCCATACATAAATTATTATTTATTTAAAACCTGTCGTAAAGTTATATTCGTTTTTAAATTTTACCATTTATCATTCATGTATTCCGAAATTGTAAATACAGTTCTATTTACATTATTAATTTTAATAATACATAACTATGAACAGATAGTAAGTTAAAATTAATATTAGTAAAATATTAAGTTAATTTTAGAAAATTTATGACTGAGATGAATTTCTTAGCTTTTTACCTTTTTCTTTGAGTGACTTTGCCTAGTAACTTAAAATTACATACATAATTAGAATTAAAATATTAATGTGCTTTATAAATACTAATTGTATCATTAATAAATAGAGATAAGGATATGGTAAGGGATAGATACCAGCATGAAGCGTCCCAGCTTAGTCTTCAGGAGTAATAGCGTATCTGTGACCGATCTCAGGTTTGGCTTCGATCCAATTTGGGGTTGATTACGGATGTCTGTGGATGACTGTGAACACTTACCATTAGATGGAGGGATGCCTGGTTGGTACTTATATGTTATAAAAAAAATATATTTAAAAATATTAACATACGATATACGTATATAACTCGTAGTTATTACCAGTACCTGTATAATACACATTGTATTTTGTGCAATGTATAAAAATAATAATAATCTATTATTAATATATATGAAAAAAAGTAATTGATCAGAGATCACCCCTTTATGTATGCCATTGCGGAATTCGTTGCCGCCATACATACAGCCGTCTTTACCAATAAATTTATTCTTCCGAAAGGAAAACAAAAACTATTAGTTATCAATCTGTACATGAATCTGGTTTTACTTTCTTTTATATTCAATATACTGTTAATATTAACATGTGTGTATTATATTTAATTTTACATCAGTTATTAAGCGCACGCTATATTTGGTTTATATTATGCTATTACCATTCCCGGCATTGCTGGAAGACATTTTGCTTATAAATGAACAGCCTTGCACAAATGTTATTTAATTCTTTGCTTTGTAAGTACAAAGCATATGTAACAATAGTATAGGTGTACAAAAACTGTTAAATAAATAAAATAAATAATAACAGCAAATGTTACTTAATTAACTAATATAAATTATGACCGCCTTATGAATTAATACAATTGACCTCCCAGTAGTGATGCGTCAGTAATAACCACGTACTCCGTATGCACAACAATACCTAGTGCTTGTAGTTATCAGTTTTTATTGCTTTTGTAATTTTTTAAGTAACCTTGTAGAATGCGTACCTTTAAATGCCATTTGTTTTTGTTTTTTACTGTTATAAATTTATCAACCGGTTTATATTTCAAATCTTTGTGTATGGCAAAAACGTTTCCACATTCGATTTAATGTTGTATAAGTATAGAATGTAATATACTCCTACAATGTAATGATATTTATATCCAAAAGTTAATTGCCGATACGCTCTATATTATTATAAGGTTTGTAGTTTATGCAATTCGTGCAGCGACGTTTAAATAGTAAGACAAGACACAGGTAGGGAAGTGTGAGTAGGTTTGCAAAAATATTAGAAGTCAATGGTTTAACCAGGTTTATTTTCACATTGCATAGAATATTAATATTAAATAATACAAGTTAGGGGTATAATAATATTCACATATTATTATACCCCTCACTCTGAATAACACGGGGTGGCGATGTTACAAGCATCCCCCGGTTGTAGAGGAAAGAAATGCGTGTACGTCAAATTACATGCGTATGAAGTTAAAGACTTTTGCGTGAGTAAAAGTAAGCTTTCTTAAATATATATAAATTCTTGTTGGTATTTTTATATACATACTTTTATAATCAAAATATAAAAAAACAAGGACTATTGTATGGTTAAAGTAACATAAATAATAATATCACCATATGAAAAATGAGAATCACATTCTTAATTTTCTTTGCACTCCAAGTCAAAATGATTTTCTGTTTAATTTAACTAATATCGCAGAGACCTAAATAACATTGAAGATGTTACATTTTATTCTCTCGTTTTATCTTTTTTTGTTTTTGTTTTATCCATAATAAATAAAATAGTTTCTCATTTAGCTCATATGCGACTTATTGCGAACACTTTTTAGCGTATATTTTCCTAAGCGCTGTTGCCAATACGCAGTTACTAAACTGAAAACTTTTACAATACGTTGCCACATCCAGAAAAACAGGGGCAATTTCGCATACTAAATCGTCGGTAACGTATTACTCGGTTACAGTGTG
The DNA here is from genome assembly GCA_018249415.1 of Phareas burnsi. Lineage (NCBI taxonomy): Eukaryota > Metazoa > Arthropoda > Insecta > Lepidoptera > Hesperiidae > Phareas > Phareas burnsi. The sequence goes on along the minus strand of DWKL01001782.1, from coordinate 8,405 downwards.
ATAATTTTTCCCAACGTATTAGAATGAGAGAGTTTCATTATAAGCAGTTCTCTTACTCTAGCCCAGAGAATGTTGTTAATCGTTGATAAAGTTATATTTTTCTAGTGCATTGTGATAGTTATTATAAATGTTATTAAAAGATGTAATCTATTTTTGAGTTGACAATAATTGCATGGAATTCTGCTAAAATATGATATCGTGATATTACAAACAGTAGGCTAAGATTTTTTGTGAGCTTCAGTGGCCACAACAGAGGATAATGATGCCACCTTATAAATTAAATTAATCAAAATTTAAACTGTCATTTTACCTGTGATGGTGATTCCTTTCTACGAATTTCAGTTGCCAAAACGAGTAATTTAAAAACGTTTATGTAGATAATTTAGAAGACTATCTTATGGCTGAGGATATAGAGAGCTGAATGAATTCCCGATTCCATGATCTCAATTTTATATATTTCAAAAGTATGTAATATGTGTATCTATCTATAATAATAAATTTAAACAAATTATTTTGTAACTATACCGTTATAGTTACCTATTGGAATAGAAGGGACTGTCTTTATAAGGAAAGTTAAGAGGTAACACTGCATATTTATGAGGTCGAATGTCGGTATGCGAACCGCGTGCAGAGCCGGGCCGTCGTACTCCCCGCATAACTGTCTTTTTATTCACACGCCTCATATAAATAAAAATGGTTAAAATGATTACTTTTTGTTGTTAGATTCATGACACTAGTAAATAAAGAAGGATGTGACGTTTTGCTGTGATTATCTAGAAAAAAAGTTTTACAAAATTATTAAAAAAAAAGATGAAAATACTAACCAAAATGTACATAAAAATGTGAATGACTAGTAATGCTATAGTTACTAAATACTACGTATGATATATTCACATATTGCTTAAATTAATTATTAGATATTAATTATGGGATTATATTAGTTTCATTCATCTTGCATTGATATTTTACATTATAAGTTAATTATATTTTATTTCCATATTGTTGTTTTATTATTTTATATATGTAATTATTTCATCGATAAAGTTACATACATTTTCTTTTGAAACACCCATACAAAAGACATCAACGCGCTTCTGCATTTGCTATGTCAGAATATACAAAGACTATAAGCGTGTAACCAACGTATAATACCATTGAGTTTAATAATTTTGTGTTCAATATAAGCTTTCTAAAATTGTAGTTAAACACATATATACGGTACTTCTTATTTAGGTACTGATCATAATTATTAACTATTGCTTAATTATATTAGTTAATAATGTTTCAAACTTTCTTTTCTAGCGATTAATCATAATAGCTTAATAGTATATATTGTATTATTGAGTAATGTAAAATATACGAAGCTAAACACGCGCTAGATCCGGGTCAAAGAGAGCAACCATTTGATAGTTTCGCTGACAAAGCATTATTTTATTCGATGTTTTATTCATGGTATCACTTATTTGAAAACTTGGTATGATGGCTTTCATGTATATTGAAATAGTCAAACGTTTTAAATAAAACAATAAAAAAATTTGATATAAGTACACTTGTTTATTCCTTTCTTTCTTGATCTTATGATATAAATAGGTAACATAATTTGTACTTCATTCGTCTAATAATACCTTGAAATTTGTTTTTATTATTTTCTAAACCGTTTTTAATTCGTAAAAATATATGAGGGATAGTTAAGAATATGAACTTTGACCTGATTGTGACATTTAAATTTGTAATATGCCTACATATGCATGAGAACTGCTTTGGTTGTAATTAAATATCTTGTATCTACATAGATCACGCCTAGTAACAATCAAAGGCGGTGTTATTTCAACGGACCAACGTTTTGCAATATCAACAAGCAATAAGGAGATAAGAGAACAATGATATAATATTAACACGCTCGCGCATGGCGTGCGGGTGGCAGGCGGAGCCTCTCGCAAGCGCGCCGTTAGATAATATTGCGAGAGCTTGGTTTCCTTGTGTTACGTGTTCTGTGATCACGCACACAACCCACATCCATTTCTTACTGCTTGTTAACAAACATTACTAAAGCGTGTCAGCTCATTATTGGCAAAAAATGAATATTTCACACGGGAATAAAATATTTTAAGTAGTACAGGGTTTGCTCCGAATGGCGATTTAATGTAATATGTGTCACCGATAACTTTTTAAAAATGCCACTTTAATATTCTAATACTCTAGGAAAGAAATATTCGCTACTTAAACTTGGATTTAGCTCAATAATAGCTTAATAGGCATCGATATGCCTATTAAGCTATTATTGAGGATAGGAAATCTTAACGATTTAAGATTTCCTGAATCATTATTGGCGGTCAAGGAAATCAACTATTCCGTGACCTTTTCAAATTATAATAATTTCGATAGCACACCCGCACAAAAGCATCAAATAGCATGCATAATATAACGATTCGGTATAGACAGAAGAACTTAGAAAGAGTCGTCCTTGTCGCTTGCTTAAGCGCTGACATTTCGGAGCCAGTCAAATGTCACGTGCGCTCACTCCACCTTTGACATTTACACTTCCAAGTGATATTTTACTTCTAATGATAAAAAGCTGTAAACGCAAATATTTAATCAAATGTTACGTTATACGAATACATTTATTTTTTGCCTAACAAATTGGCGTTTGGTGAGTTGTAGGAAGTAGTGATTCTGCGTAGAGTCGGTAACTTTGCTTATTTCCGGAATAGTCGGCATTCAAACTATCTCCCTTTTGAAAGTGACAAGGTTACGTTTATAGGAAGTTCTACAAGTTTTTTGCCCGGGGCACCGCCTGCTTGACGAGTTGTTCGCCTATCTTTAAATTCACGTATCATCTGATTAATCATGGCGATTGCGATGAAATAATTATTTCAAGTGAAAGTCTGTCATTCTGAAAATAATACCTGAATTCAGATCATACTTTTGACTAGGTGTATGTACGCTAAGCTTGTCAATATATTATGTGTAGATAAGTAATATTATTTAATTTTCAGCAGGTGTCGATGGGCACCGATGGCGGCGGCAAGCGGATGACGCAGCCAAGAAAGACGACAGCCTGGAGCTAGAGTTATGCAAGGACAAGGACGCCGGCGAGTGGTTCCGGCTGGTCACCGGCGAGGGCGACAACTGTCGCGACGTCATCCAGTGCACCGCCTCGGTCAGTGCAATAGGCGATTACTACTTTTACAAACATATCCTTTCTCGCATGATATCGCATTGATATCAATGTGAACATACATAATGATTCTTGAAGTTCTTTTTATCCAGTTTAAATGTTAAAAAATGAAGCATATTTTACTCGGTTTAAACGCTACAAGCATTTGGAATAAATTTGATATAAATATGTATGCCGCCGCCACTCGGCCGTCCGCGTTAATATTTAGATTAATCTATCTGGTCCGACTAAATATTGCTTAACATAATCTTAAGCTTGCTAAATTCCAAACATTTTAGTAGATAATACCCCAAATACCTAACTTAAGTTATATAATCAATGGCACACTATTTTAGAGAACTTGTTTACATTGAAATGTTGTTAAAGGTCTTTTAAACTCGTAGAGCGAAATGTACCACATTCTTGCAATATTAATATAGAACTCACTTGTTTCTATGAAATTATATTCTAAAATACAAATATTATTATAAACAATTTAAATGAAAATTGTGTTAATTAAATCAATTATTTTCTATAACAGGGTATTCAAGCTATTCGTTGCCCGGCTGGTTTGTACTTTGATATTGAAAAACAAACCTGTGACTGGAAAGATGCGGTAAAGAACTGCAAATTGAAGAACAAGGAACGCAAAGTTAAGCCTCTGTTATACACTGAGGAGCCTCTCTGCCAAGATGGCTTCTTGGCGTGCGGGAGCTCCGATTGCATAGAACGTGGACTATTCTGTAACGGTGAAAAAGATTGCGCCGATGGTTCTGACGAGAATTCTTGCGGTAAGTCTTTACCGACAAACCAATATAGAGGTCGTTACTCTAACTAAGCGAGTAGGGTCCGTAACTACACGTGGCGTCTGATCGTAAATAAAATACACAATTGAACTTGAACGTATAAATTTAGAAATAAAAACTGGCTCGCAAGGCGTGACGAACGACCTACCTGAAATGCCAATCACTTGGCCTAAAAAAACATCTCAATGCTATGTCGTAAACCACCTTAGCAAATGGGGTGTTTATATTATTAAAGATGTCGTTTAATATGTGAACATTTTAAGGTATTTCTTTGTATTGCAACCATTATAATATCAAAATCAATTTAATAATAAATATTATCTACGAATATTTAAAGCATAATCTAACAAGTTTACAATTGTTTCAACTGTGGCTGACCGCATGTGCAGCTAGTCGGTATGCAATGAATAACAACGTAGTCGATTCATACCTACCTCTCAGTATACGCCTCACGACTTGAAATCATGATGAATATAACTGAGAATAGCGACTGTCTGCCAGGAATACAGAGAAGCATAGTCTTTGTTTCGGACGCATTAAAATGACTATAAAGTACAAATAATTTGAAGCGCTTCGATGCATAATAACGATACATGATTTCATCAATGAAGTTACTTGAATTTAGTGAGGAAAGTTTTGTCGATATTCCAATTTTTAAACTCACTGTCATAATTGAAATTTTGAAATTTTGCGAATAGTTTAATGCAACGTAGACAGTTTTGACACATAGCGTGTAGCACACAATACACTCCTAACAACTAGGTAAAGTTGTTTTGTAACCATTCAAATTTAAGTTGCATACAATTTCAATTAACATTTAATCGATTACTCAATTCACATAGGATATTATATGAAACACGATCATTCAAAGTTTGTTTCAACTTATCACCACACACAACATCGAAAAGTGAAATCCTAATAGGTAGCGAGTTTTCTGAACGATTTGACTTAGCGAAAGTACCCATACTGGTTCCATCTACTGACTTGAGACTCGTGTGCTCATGCATGGATACGCACGCGTTTAATACTTACATCAAAATTAGACACGGAAATAGTTTTTAGGCCATAGTTCATAATAATAAAAATACTAAAAATTACCTGTAATTCCAATATCGCAAAATCAATTAATTTGTTAACAAAATCGTAAAATATGTATTTTGTTTTTTTGTAGATATTGACAACGACCCCAACAGAGCACCGCCTTGCGACCCATCACAGTGTGTTTTACCCGACTGCTTCTGCTCAGAAGATGGTACTGTGATCCCTGGAGATTTACCCGCTAAAGATGTCCCACAAATGATTACCATCACTTTCGATGATGCCATTAACAACAATAATATTGAACTGTACAAAGAAATTTTTAACGGAAAACGTAAAAATCCCAATGGTTGCGATATCAAGGCTACATTCTTTATTTCGCACAAGTACACAAACTACTCAGCCGTGCAAGAAACGCACCGAAAGGGACACGAAATCGCAGTACATTCAATCACGTAAGTGTGAAACTTCAAATTGTTCACCAATGATTGTGTTTCTTCTTTATGAGTTTAATGTGTGATATGGTAATAATACGGAAATTAGATGTGTTATGATAAATCAACAGCCCTTACTCATTATTTCGTGTTATTATAAGTTAGTATTTTAAACTAATAATTAAAATAAATATTTTTCTTGTAGGCATAATGATGATGAGCGATTCTGGAGCAACGCCACCGTGGATGACTGGGGTAAGGAAATGGCCGGCATGAGAGTCATCATCGAAAAGTTCTCAAACGTCACCGATAACAGCGTGGTGGGTGTCCGTGCTCCGTATCTTAGAGTTGGTGGTAACAATCAATTCACCATGATGGAAGAACAAGCTTTCTTATACGATAGTACCATAACAGCGCCTCTGTCTAACCCACCTCTATGGCCTTACACAATGTACTTCCGCATGCCCCACCGTTGCCACGGTAATTTACAGAGCTGCCCCACCAGAAGCCATGCTGTTTGGGAAATGGTAATGAACGAGTTGGATCGCCGTGAAGATCCTAACAATGATGAATACTTGCCCGGATGCGCTATGGTTGATTCTTGTTCGAACATTCTTACTGGCGATCAGTTTTACAACTTCCTCAACCACAATTTTGATCGTCATTATGATCAGAACAGAGCTCCATTGGGTCTGTACTTCCACGCAGCTTGGCTAAGAAACAATCCTGAATTTTTAGAGGCTTTCTTGTACTGGATCGATGAAATCATTCAAACACACAATGACGTTTATTTCGTAACAATGACGCAAGTCATTCAATGGATCCAAAATCCACGTACCATTTCTGAGGCGAAGAACTTCGAGCCATGGAGGGAAAAGTGTGCGGTCGAGGGAGTTCAAGCTTGTTGGGTACCCCACTCTTGCAAGCTCACATCGAAGGAAGTGCCCGGCGAAACCATCAATCTACAAACATGCGTGAGGTGCCCAGTCAATTACCCATGGCTCAATGACCCCACCGGCGACGGTCATTATTAGAAGATCTCGCGCCTCACGCGCTCTAAATTAGTTTATAAAATAATTGCAATTGATGGATTGCAAGGACACTTTCGGGGTTAAATAAAATTATTGCCAACTTTTTAAAGTAATCTTGTCATTACCAACGCTACTTTGAATATGTGTCCCTGTAATTAAAAAATGTACTGGGTCATAATCCCGTCTGTAGTATAAGTACCTACCTAACTATATGTAATATAGACTCACATGAATATTTAATAGGTCTGTTTAATACTTTATGTGATTTTCTACTGTAAGTCTGTTGGATAAAAATTTAATTATAAAACATAAAAAATTTCGGTTTTTTTATTTTTCTCCCTATAATACACATAAAAGTAGACAACATATGAGAAATAATGACTATCATAACAGTAGTCACGTATATCACACTGGTTGACTAATAAATCTTACCTACTCATTATTTTGTACACCGATTTGGTCTAAATCAGTAGACATATATATAGAATATGGTATAATATGTATGAAGTTTTTTTTAAATTATTTTACAAACAGAAATAAACATCGCGTACATGTATAGTATTACAATAAATTTAACACATAAAACCGCTATGAGATATTAATATGCACGACGCGTTGTTTTAAAATCTACTTCATAGGAAAAAAATGGCTCTTATAGACTAGTCTTGACATTCAAGTTAGAATCTAAAAAAATCCCGGCGCGCAATAAAGCCTACATCCGTGTTTCATTATCAATGACAAAAGGTAAAAAAAATATTTAAACAATATAACCGATTTCCAAGTCACTATCTACAAATAAAAAAATAGTAACTATCTACAAATAAAAAAATAGTTCACTTCGTAGTATTCGGTAATATGAATTCGTGGTCCGGCGATCTCTGACAATAATTTGAGGACTTAAGCGCCGAATTGAAAACTCAAACAACATTCTATTTAATTTATTTTTTAATTAGTAATGATTTCAAATATGATTAAAATGTTTATTAAGAAGTTTTTTTATTGCTTTTTACTGATGAACAAAATAATAAAATTATGAAAAGTCGTATATAAATTGAAACCCTACTCTTGTGTCAAGAAGACCAAAACATACGTTTGTATAAAATAGTATTTGTTTACATATCTGTAAGCAGTACCTCTACATCATCAGGCCTGAAGAGTTGGTATTCAAAATTTTATGAAAACATTCAACTCCAAGTGACCTATATATTTATAATCAACAGATCCTTAACTCTTATGGTGTAGGCAGAACCTTTGCAACATTATCCTCTAGGACACTCTAGGTCAAAATAAACTTTATGTTATATTAATATAGATATTTAATATTCTACGAAAGTTTCATAAGAATCGGCTCAGCAGAAGTTAAGTAATAGTTATTTAAATAAAAAATATGGGTAGCGTTAAGAAGTTGTATTCTATATCGTAGTCCATCGTGATATCTTAACTAATTTAATACAAACGATCATAAGGCCATTGTTTTCGGCGAAACAAAGTGATTTCAATAAAGCTGCTATCATTTTTTTAACTTTTATAAAATACGGCCGCTAGTGAACCTAGTCCTACACCATACTGTTTATCGACTATCGGTACTCCTACGTAATCGCATGATATACACACAAAAAAGTTGGGATCTCAGAGACAACATGGAAAGTCCCACCCTATAATATATTATATCTACTAATATACTTCCCACGCTATTTGTCAATATTAATTTAAGACATCAAATAATATACAAACTTATTAATAATAACATATTTATTAATATTTTTTATTTTAAGCTTACTTTTTGAAGTGTATTATAAACATTTTTTTTTTATGTTTGTAAAGTAGCAAACGAGCATTCAGGCCACCTGATGTTAAATGGACACCACAGCCCATGGACATCCACATCCAACCTCAAACAAAACCGAAGTTCCGTTTGAGGTTGTATATGGATGCGTCA
>DWKL01001781.1:0-13903 GCA_018249415.1 Phareas burnsi | reverse complement strand
CGTATAGAAATACATAACATATAGAAAGAACGCTTTGCGGTATAATGCTTAATTTTTCAATACAAATAAACAGCTATACGTAGAATTTTACCTTCATATTCTGTTCTTAAAATATTTTACCAAAACAATCACAACCATTCACATGTGAGACAGCGCTAATCCGGTTGCGTGCCTCGACGGCGAGTGGGAGTCAGTCTTAATAAGCGGCTTATATACAATAATAGCGGTGCATTCGTCTCACAAATCGCCTCGATTCTCGACCCTATCGCTGTGCGCATACGGCGACCCGCAGACAAAGTTGACGCATACATCTATTTACGCGATCGTGGGTCACTAACAATTTCAACATTGCCAACATATGGAGCGATTTCAGGTGGAATGTAAGCCGACGCTAACGGTGCAGTTCTGGCTGAAATTGGAACGAGACATGTACTAGATCTTGGCGGAGAAACACAAACATTCTTATTTTGCACGAACTTGCTCCGCACTCCACTTGCCGTTTTTGTAAACTGTTTCCCTTTGCAATGCGGTATGACGTGCATGAATGCAGAATGTTTCTGTTAGTAAGTAGATATTGTTAATAACCTTGTCTCAACTTAGCACCGCTTTAAATAAAGATATGTTTACAAATCTGCTTCGGAGCTTTGTTCGGCCGTACGAGTTTTAATAACTTTCCGGCTGGTACGTTCGCCTTTCTTATAAATAAATCGATCGTTGTCGATTTAGTCGGCACTTGTTATCATCATATGAAAACAGAACAAGATAACTAACGCCGTAGGACCTCTGTAAACATAATAAGAATACTTAAAATACGAGCAATTAGTTTTATCACACTCAGCGACATCAGTGGAGAATGACCAGGGCGGCAGAACTTCGCGGAGGTGTCTATAAATTTATCGACGGCGACACCGCTAATGCAGGACGCTGAGTGTCGCTGTGTCGCTGAGTGATAGCGCGGGCGATACACCGAGTGACGGTAAGTGCGATCGCTTGTACGGCTGATACCGCTGCCTACACGCGTATGCTAGCCTGGTACCGTGGAACACGACTCGCTCATTACTTTTTCGTCCTTTAGGGACTAAACCCCAATAGATCTCAACTATTCAATGTTCGTTTATGGGGGATCGTAAATTTAAATTTGATACACATTCCGGTGTTAAAATCATAGTGTACACATGGCGCGGATCGTCACGGTAATGGTTTATTTATCGTAACCATCTTCGAAATGGAACTTCGTTTTTAAAATGATCAAATCAAATCAAATGATTAAAGTCGAAAGTTACGAGGCGCGGATCGTCAAGTGAACGGTATATCAAAATTACAATGGTTTATCAAAACTATCTTAAAACTGGAAAATCGTTTCCGGAATGATTATCCAAAGAAGACGCATAAGTACTAAAGTCCGCATCTGACTATCGAAAGATGAAAGTAATATCAATTATGGCCCACTGATCAGTTAATATTGCGTTTGCGCCATCTTGCTACGGACGAATTTTATGAAAAAAAATGCATAAAATACCACGATTTCACCACCATAGGCCATGACGTTAAATCCACTTGTTAAAGTGGAAATTGAAATACGTCACTACTCTCCAGGACTACGCCGGGAACCTATGCTCTAAACCAGAACATAACAGAACGAATGCTATTAGTGGCATGCTGAAATATGTACAACGGTATAGCCGGCGCAATTGTACCAAGGATACTTCTACCATCTCTGAAATACGTCATAGTAAAAAGCCCTTTGATTATATATTATCATAACAGTATATTACCGTTCGGCCCTATGTCGACCTTTGCAGAAACAAGCTATATTCTTAATATAATATATATTAACTTTTTAAAAATTTTGTAACGAAAAATTTAGAAATAGAAAAAGGTAATGTATGTAACATTTTTTTAATAGGTACATTTTAACTGTAATGTCATATGATGTGTAAAACGATGTCGGCTTTTGAAATTGTTCTCGCTCGCGATTTCCACAGTAAAATATAATCCAGGAAAAAGCTACGATGCATCCAATTTGCGCTAACATCCTTGAATTCTCACTCCACCATAACTCAAAACTAAATCTAATTCTACACGGCTGGATACCCCACCTGCATCTGCGTGGAATCAAAAGATTTGCTATTATCATTTACCCGTGAGCGGACCGTATCCATACCGTATCTTTTATCATTTCCACCGGGCCCGAAGCCGGAGCAAATCCCTACATCCGGGGATCGGGATGGGGATCCGGTAATCCCGGTTAATAACGCCTCGCAAGCCCCGCAGACATTTGATAATGGCGCATTAGAAAGTTATAATTGCCCGGTTATTATTACCCTGTGATTGCATCAGGAAACCGTTTGTTTAAATGCAGTAACGTGTAGATGGCTCTGTGTAATAACTCAATGGATTGCCTTAGTTTAGTTGCAACGTGGTTCTGAAAGCAGTGACAGTCTAGTGGGTAAGATTCCGTCCTCTAATACTGGGGATCCGGGATTCGAACCTCGCGCGCACCTCTGATTTTTCGAAGTTATGTGCCTATTAGAAATTAATTGTCACTTGCTTTAACAGTGAAGGAAAACATCGTGAGGAAACCTACACATCTGAGAGTTCTTTGAAAAGTTCTCAAAGGTGTGTGAAATCTATCAATCCGCACTTGGCCAGCGTGGTGAAATAAGGACTAACTCTTCTCAATCTGAGAGGAGACCCGTGCCCAGTAGCGAGACATATTGGGTTGATGATGTGGTTCTGCCAGAGGCTCCGCCCGATTTTGTGATTCTTCTGTTTTGATGCAAGACCCCTAAACACTGCAGGGATGTACAATAGCAAGTGTCACCGGTAACGTGGTCTACTCTGCGTGAAAGTACCGTCAAACTAACAAAGCCGTTTCTACAATTACCTTGGAAAAACAGACAATAACTTTTTTAACTGTCTTCACGTTTTTACGTGTCGCGAAAATAATTCGATATCGAATCGATATTTGAAAGGTTAGGCTTGTTTAAAAGCAGTTGTTTCAAATAATTTGAATTTATATTGAGGAATATAATTATATCCATTTTGCTTGTATACAGTTACAGCTGCATTTGTCATTTTGATTTACATCTATCGCTTTATTGGTGTTATCTGAGATGATATTAAAAAACTGATTCAACATTACATTTCACAACGGCTTAATTCAAATTATTTTATTTGTTAGAGGAGAAAATATTTAGACTAATAAATATATAAGTAATTCTTGTCAAGAACCACATATTCATATCACGAACATTCTTGCTTTGACATTGGGTTATTGGGATGGAAATTTTACTGTTTCCAATACGATAACCTAATACCATAGCTATTACCCAATTTTGACATTTCGATCCATAAAGGCCATTGAAGGGTGGTGAGAAAATCCCGTAAAATTCCCATACAGTCCCCTTCAGTGCCAGCGCCTCAAAGATATAGAGGATTCGGCGACTAATGATTCCGCGGCGCTCAACAAAATCCTACCAATATGGAGTATACGAAATACCTGGAAAATGGAAGGGGAAAATGGGAATGTTTCCCCTCCGTGTTAAAAGAGAATATATCGTGTGTAACGAGACAGAAAAACGTTGGAAAAACAAGCTGAATGCGTGAGGAAGAGAAATCTGACTAACTATAAATGTTATGCAGTTCGAATGATTCTATGTTATCGAAATGTTATGAAAGCATGATAAAAAATATATATTAATGGGTACTGCAGCTTTCAGCAGCATCGCAGCCGCAGCCGCAGCAGCATTTGTTATTGTCTAAGCACCAATGTCGCTTCATTTTTATCTCACCGGTGTCCTAATTTTACTTTTTACATTCATAGCCCTATATTAGGATTCCTCGTGTTATTTCATATACAATTATATGCATCGCACCCACGTCGTCATCGTTGTAGATGAGCACGCAAACCCAGAACCCATTTAAATACGCCGTTCAGATGTCTGGCTGTCCGAGAATCGAATCCTGAACACTCTAGTAGATTTCAAACGTCTTCGAGAACTTTATAAAGAATACTCCGATGTGTAGTTTTCCTCACGACGTATTCCTTAATTTTCAAAAAAAAAAGATAATAAATTTCTAATACGTATATATAACTTTGAAAAATAGAGCTGCGTGCGGGATTTGAAATATAGACATCCAGCGTTAGAGGCCGGAATTTTAACCATTAGACTATCACTGATTGCATGTTGATAAATAATATCTATTGTTGCAGTGACATTGCTTCTTGTATCACAAAAACGGTACGCGGGAATCAGTTAGCAAATTGTTGTAGATACACTTACAGATACACCGTAGATAGAGCTTTCCCGGACTTTATCGAAGCATCAAGCATCAAACAAGGCGTGTCCGCAAACACCGCGGTTGCAATTCACTACAATTGCATTACGTCGTGTTTATGAGCTAAATTGTTACTGGGGGCGCATTAACTTTTTTATCGCCGCTCTGTCTTTGATCTCCGCCCATCTGTTCGGATTTCGTCGTAAGGGCTGACCACACACGATCGTTTATGATTCGTAACCATTTTACAACCAGACAAACAAACACGCGGTTCCTAGCAACGCTGTAACCGTTACCGGAGCGTTTAGCTTCACTATCAAAGGCGGACCGCCTAATTTCTTCGATTTCAACCACTACTTGGAACTGCGGTTGTGAAAGTTCGTCCCGTTTGGAAAGAATAACTCTTTTTCATTCCTTTTCACGTCTCGAATGTCATAACACGCCGCTTTCGATTCAGTGGGCTGTTGGGTTGTGGATTTTGTAATAATCTCAAGCTTGGCCTGATCCCAATCCAGAACTGTTTCCCAATATTTCATTTTGGGAAATGTTGAATTCGATTTCTAATTAGAAATGGTTAGGGATTGTAGAGTTTTTTTTACGATTGAAGAATAGAAAACGAGCGTGTAGGGCACCTTATATTGACTGGCCACTACTACGCATGTACATCTGTTATCATACCTAACCTATTTGAAGAAGTTGAATTCCTATTTGTGTTCCGCGACAGATGTGTTGCTGTCCCGCAGAACTAAGTAGAAACGCTTCAGGTGAACAGTTATTGAGCACTTATTACATGGGGAGATGGTTCAATTATACTTCGACACGTCAAATCTGACTAATGTCTCCAAATGCTTAATATCTTTATGAGAGTCAAAAAAGTTGACCACGAGCTAAGAGCAGATTTCATTGCGAATACACGAGATGACGTCGATATTTTCATTAAAGCAATGCATCTCAATACAATGCCGAGTGATTTATACGTGAACTCTGCAATAAAACGAAAGTCGGCTGGCGGTTGGACGTGAAATTTTCTATTTGGACGGACAAAGGGCACAATTAAAGACCATTGTTCGAAGGGCCGGCGCACTCGGCCCGCGATTAGTTCATTATTATATAATTTTATGGCAACACCATCTCCGTACAATGCCTGTCACTGGAACATAGGAAACCTGCGAGTTTACTTGGATGAATCATTTCTGAAGTCATTAAGTCCCAAGTACTCTTTGAACGTTAATGATTTGCTAATGCTTTAAGAAAATAATATAAAGATGAAAATATGGTGGTAATAAAATTAGTTAGAAAATGACTTCGATAATCGTAGCTAAACATTGTTTTCTTAATATTTAAAATAAATTACGGATATCAGGGAACTGAATATTTATGTTACGCTCGAGAAACAAGTCAATGGAATATAGACACCGAACAATAGTGACAGACATTAAATATTTGGTTATTATTTTTCTTGTTCACTGTCTAGGTATTGTTTTTTTATGTTTGAGGAGTAGCAGACCGTCGTGCTGGCCACCATATATTAAGTCACTGCAGATCATAGACATAATCATGCCTAAATTGGGTTTGAAGTCTTATATGAGTTCCGTCACGGATGTGTTGCTACCCCTCACAACTAAGTCGGAACGCCTAATATAAATGTCTCTTCCTTAGCATACCCTTCAACGGAAACATCTAATCTAAAACGGGACTGAAGCCCAATCTGAAATAGTACGTAGATGCGTCAACTCCTAAGGACTGAGATGATCGCCTTGCTAGTAAGTGTGCCCGAAAATCACACCTCTTCAATTGAACCACATTTGCTTCACGGGGGATTGCGAGGGCGGTTATACATCCCCTATCAAATTATAGTTCCACTACATGTCCACTCTATCTACCACCTAACCACTGTTTATCTCTACCAAAGGCCTCAGTAAAACAATTCCTTATACAAGCACTATTTTCTAGAGATAGCAGAACAAAACTATGGATTAGTAATCATATTTACAAGTCCAATGTCCATAATCCTGAGAGCGCTAGATCAAATCAAATAATCTTTATGATAGCAGCTCAAAAAGATAGCGTAATTAACATTATACAAGATTATTCTTAGCCATTGTACGTTGACGTAAACGAATTCAAGGGAAAAGATTATCCAAATAGTAACGGCTAATGTAACAGTTAGACAAAGGACGCGTGTTCTTGGAATGCTGGTACCCTCCTTTGATATCTGGCTCCAATAATAAATACAGTTGCTTTGGTGCTTCCGCTGTGTTACAGACAATGTGTGATTTAGACGGGATTCGGGATGAAGTGCATTTGCTCGTAGCCTTCTCAAAATTCTGTTATTTATAGCTCCCAAACTATTTGGAAAACGACATAGCAGCTCAAATAGTTGTCGAAATGAAAAGAGAGTTGTCTAAGAAACTGTTTAAGATTATCGAGAAACAATAGAGAACTGTATCGAAGTGTGTGTGATAATATGCATAGATTGTAGGACGGTATATGGTAAATGAGTAGGGATAGTTTAGTGGTTATAGTTCCGGCCTCTCAAGCTGAGAGTACGGGTTTCGAATACCGGACACACCTCTGATCGAATGTTCGAAGTTAAACACGTATTATAAATAAATTATCACTTGCTTTAAGGCGATGGAAAACATCGCGAGGAAGTTTACATATCTGAGAGTTTTCTGTAAAGTTCTCGATGGTAGGTGATGTCCATCAATTCACACTTGGCCAACGTGGTGGACGTGTAGCCTGGTCTTTCTCTTTCTAAGAGGAGACTAGTGCCCTACAGTGGGACAATAAGTTGAAGATGTTGATGACAATGATTGCGCAGTTATGTAATGTAACCGCCCGCTATAGTTAGTAAGAAACAACATATATGATACCGGTTATCGAAATCTGATAACAGATAAAACGAAAAACATAATGAGAACAAAAACAAAGCATTTAATGATTCCGCGCTCATCCTCGATATCTCAGTTCCCACTGTTTTGTACAGCGGTGCATTCATTAGAATGCACAACAATACAACACGCTCTTTGGCTATAGATATTTTGTCAAAGTGACGTGTGCTCCCATCGCTTGTATCCCCATAGTTTACACAACCGCCATTTCACAACGCGTTAATTACTTTACGTGGAATACACGAATGTTTGCATAGTATATTATCTAGAGATTAGCCGACGTTGCGATGCTGTAAAGATAACTGCCGCTCTACTCCCAGTTTTCATTCCGTAAATGTTTGGCCTTCGTAACACTGGGGTCCGATAAGAGTGTGTCTCACTTTATGATTGTCATAGGTTATGAAAAAGAACTAATTTACTTTGTAACGTGGCTTCACAAACAACTTTGTCAGTTTTAAACGCCGTCCACTTAAGTCGTCTCCGCGTTTAATTACTCAATCTTTCTCTTTAGAAATATCGAAAGCACTATACAGCGAACTGATAACGCCATAATTATGTTAAATGTTCCAGTCAATTGATAGGACACCTATAAATAATTATGTATCTAAAATTAAGAAATGGTCGTCTGATGCAAAAACGTTTATTAATTTACTGTTTTTCTTAGCTACCTGACACGCTTATGTAATACATATTATGGAAACCATTAGTGAATTCAGTTGCATCTAATCTATTATCCGAAACCTTGGTGCCGTCGGCTGAACAACCACGGTTTCAATATAATAAATGTCCTATGTTTAGTCTCCCTGTGCGGTGCCTTGTCGAATGGTCCATCAACCAGCAAGCTGTCCGACCAATTACCAGGCGAGCATGGCGGCTCGGAGCTCGTTTATCCAGCTCTTTGATCTAGAGCCTAATTATTACATCAAGTGTGCAACGCTCATGACGCCCTGGTATTTCTGTTTCGTGTCGCGCTTTGATATTTTGATGGCGGTCGACCGGCGTAGTGAATGTTAAATAATTTTGTTAATTGAAGTTTCTTTTAGAGGGGCTACGGCAACATTCAGTTCTGATCGGGTATTGAAAAATCAGATGGTATTACATAATTATCGAAACGATTGCGATAAGATTACACTTGTACAATGAATAGGAACGTCATTGAAACGAAGGACGGAATATATAAAATATATCGAGAAATATATCTACGAACACTAATATTGATGCAGGACTGAGTTACATAAAAAAACATTGAGATTTTCAAAGGTATTCCCGGAGCGCCATGACATGGGGCTCTTCAAAAAAGGTGAAAAATGACCTCTACTTCAGAGCCGGCGAGGCAATGGCGACTCCTCTGGTATTGCAAATGTCTATAGGCGATGGTGACCACTTTCCATCAGCTGGCCCGTCTGCCTTATCGCTAGGTTAAGAAATAAAACATAAAAAAACAAAAAAAATGACTCATCAAGGTCATTTACAAACATAGAAAGGAAGCAAATGCAGGAGAAGCATCAGGGGTGATGATCGCAGGCAGTAAAGCAGTGCTAATAAAGACGCGGGCATCGCATGTCGCGGCCAAAACGCTGGGCGGCGCGGCCCCGCCCATCCGGCTTTCAGACGTGCGAACTCGGCCTTTACTGCTTTTTGCGTTTTACGGCCTCTCCGATATTGTTGCACAAATTAGTTTTGTAGACAATCGCGTGAGGTTGCGCGGGAACGATCAGGATGGGAGGGAAGGGGCTTGATGGGTGCTTCGAGTCAAATTTTTGTTAGCATACGTTCTCGGTTTACTTAAACTATTGCTTCAAGTAGTGCCCAAATGATGCTGTTATCAGGCAAATTCTCTCTGAAACCAGTTTGTAGCATAGTAATGGAACCGTGCATGCAGTCCACCTGACATCCCCAAATAAGATTGAAGTCCGTCCTGAATACGGTTATAGATGCATTTGCTACCCTGAGGACTAACTTGGAATGTAGAGACTTGCACTTCAAACAAGAATCTATCAGCTGTTATGAGGGAGAAATATATAGATGTGGTGATGGTGTCTCCGGAGTCAAGCCATGAAGGCATCTATCACCTTCGAATCTTATTTTAAATCATATGTTAAAAATTGCCGTCTGTGACCTCGTGTTTTCGTGGTTTGACGTTCATCTCTCAGCGTTTTGACATACTTTAGAAAAGGATGTCTTCTATGCACAAATAGTGATAGGTGATTAAGATTTCAGTCTCTGACGCTGCATGTCCGGGGTTCAAATCCAGCACGCGAATTTATGTGCGTATTAGAAATTAATTATCCTTTACATTAACGGTGAACTTGCTTAACGAAAACATCGCGAGGAGACCACACATCTGATATTTCTTTATAAAGTTTTCGAAGGTGTGCGAAATCTACTCTTCTCATTATAAGAGAAGACTCGCACCCAACAGTGGAACATTAAAATGTTGATGATAATAACTTGAATCTAAAAGTATTTAACAACGTAACCTTTAATGGTGGGTTTATATGGTTTTCACTACAATTGATAAAATTACAATAATCTACGTATAGTAATTCCGATTCTGCTCACTCTGGCCCACCGAGCGAAGGGTGCCTACAAAAGCATTCCTCCAGGGCGTCTCACAAAATCCGCGTGCCAAGATAAATTGCTGCAAGCGGAGTTAATAGAAGAATAATGAAACAATTACCCGTATTGACGGTTGCGTGCGACCCCACGTCACTACCAGGGGTGCATAGGAAAAAGGAACCCGAAAATAACTCTGATACACACTTCGCGTGCAGCCTACTATTACTGCCCCCAGTATCCAATTTGGCACATTATCGGCGTTAGCACTGTATAGACAATAATAGGAAGATCGGTGCGTTCGCACCTTTTTTGTTATTTTAATCTCATTAAAATGTAGTTTTCCCGGTTCGGAACATATGGGCGAATTAGGGCCGTCACGCCTGTCGGTTACGTGATCGCTTGGTGTAAATCGATTGTTTGTGTAGTGCGAATGAAGTTTGGGCTTTTGTTTTTATTTATAACCGGCCTGCGCCGGATAGGGGTGTTTCACCATCGACATTACTGTGCCACTGCTAACGTTCAGAATGAGAAAGGTTTAGGTCATGATCCAAGTGCTAATTGTAGGACCTAACATGTAGCTTTACTCTCGTAGTTTTCTGTCGCCATTAAAGCAAGTGATAATTAATTTTAAACAAGAATTGGAAATAAAATAATATTTTAAAGGTACGTGGGATTCAAACCTGAACCTGTTGGAGACCGAAATGCGTAACACTGGGCGTATTGATCGCTATACTGCCGTTCATAAGCTATAATGATATTACATACCAAAATCACTTATCGAGATAAAGCAAAAAGGATGGTAATTTTTTTTAATTAGTGCGATTTAAAGACTGGACCTCATATGCAAGGTATCGAAAATATATCTAATAGAGCACTTTCAAATAGTGAAACTTTTAATTCGTGTTTTACTGATTACGAAAATCACAAAATGTCGATATCGGTAAGATGTTGGATCACGCCATTTTAGCATAAGAATGGCAGTATGGTGATATATGTGATAATATTCCGCTAAATACAACAGAGTTAAGGGATACATAAAGATTAAACTTTCCATTCTAACATAATTCATTTCGTGGAGTGTGCCTGGTTAGACCTTCGCATTTAAGAATAAAAACTGTTACATCCAAGTGATGAATATACAGCAGGCCGATATCTTACTCCAAATAAGAATACAGATGGATAATAAAAATAAATAGTTCTATTTATGGCCAACAAAATAACACTTTCGTTTATAAACGACTAGACGCCCTTGTTCGTCCGACAGATCAGTCTAGACGAGTGTAACAAGTGTTAACTACGCAAATGAATATAAATATTTCGAAATATAAATATTTTCTCCCAGTAACAGTGATTTTTCAGTCTGTATTTATTTGCGTCCAAACAGTCAGCTTCTGAAAGATTTGACGTAACATTTTTTCTAATGGAAAGCACCGAGTCGGTTATCGCGTAAGTAAATGTTGTCTATAGCCAAACTGATCTGAGAAGCAACATCCGGCTTTATCTAATCTTAGGTCAGTGTTTGTGAAGGCAAGATGGTATCCACTGAGATACGCGGCGGCATAAGTATTTTAAAATCTGTCAAAATACACACGACACGAAAATTCGTATTTGACACGGAATAAGAACGATAATCGTGTAAAAATGTTGGCGGCATTTTTTCTGATTGTCTATTCTTAATTCGGCCATTTTGAATTTGTCTACAACATGGTAGCGGATAAAGTTTGGCGCCACGATATTTGTTTGTGGTCTGTTATTAAAAAATGAACATTACAAACAAATTTGAGTTTGGAACTATTTACAGACAAGTTGATAAGTTTTTTGAGTCAACTTACAATTTATTATTTCGCTCTGATATCATTTTCTTAGCTAAAAATTTACTTCTTATATAATTCTAAATATTATTATTTTAATATACTACTAGAAAGTTGTACTTCAAGATGGTATAATTTAATATTTATACATGACTGAAATAACACAGACATATTTTATCTCCAAGTTTGAATATGTGTGCATCTATGGGAGAATTATCTCGCATCTGTACTCTACTGTTAATTAGCTAACCTAATATAAATGGATTATTAATGTAGAATTTGATAATTGCCATTAACTAACTATCAAATATTATATGTTGCAGTGATACATTCAAACAAAGTCAGGGCAGAGACTAGCATATATTAATAGTAAAGAAATAATAGGTACCTAATAATATAAGAGATCGCTTATATAATGATAATGTGACTTTGCTACAATCTGCATGGGGCAATTAAGTCAAACTAACGTCAAGTCTTAGTACGTAAAACTTCAGTCTTACAAGCATATATCTGCATAAATACCTTAAAATAAACATATACCTACCTTGGTCCCGCACGGACTGTTGCAAAAAATCTAACATTTAAGTTGTGACAAAAAAAGTCAAATTTCAAATACGCAAATTCGTCTTACACATGCGAATCACTCCGCGGCTACCCGTAATGAATAGTGATGTGCTAACGTTCGACCGATATCGTTAATATCGATCTAATCGTCGCAACTGAAGTATTGTCGCTACAGATTACTGCTCCTTGTTCGCCGAGCTCATTGACTTTTGAGTGGTTTTAAACAAACACCATTGAGCTGAGAACAGAGCTCTCGTGCACCCCTCGGCAAATAACACACACTGTATTTATTTAGAAAAGTCTAATCTTGCCGAGTGGTTTATCGCCGCATCCGGCGCATTCGAGTGTCGCGGCAACGAAAATTTAAACATTCCTATGACAAATAGACCTTGTTAGCGTTTCTCACGGTGGCGACCATTTATTCCGGTAGCGAAAATTTTTATTACGAGACCGTACGTGAAATAAATAAATTGGCCATTCCGATCCGTTAGCGTCGTCTCGTCATTAATTATAGAAACAAACACGTCTAATGCACACGTCGAGGCGTTTTTAAGCGGATGGCCACGAAAATAAAATACAAATCTACTTGTACGCATGTAGGCGAGCCTAAAAGCCGTTCGTGAGGATTAATTAAAATATGTGACGTTTTCACACGACGTTCATTAAGAATATCGGACCATTAGTCATCGCCTCTATTTCCAATACTTGAAAGTTTTTCTGTGGTGAGAGGATGCCAAAATCCGTGTCCCACGTTGCGGGCCGAACGTTAATTAATTTTAAGTGACGCACGTGAAAGTTGGAATAGATACCCCGTTCAAGGGCCTCCGGACAAAAGCAGGAGTGTCAGCGCACCGCGTCGGACACCGACTGCTCCGTCAAGTGTCACACATCAAAAGGAGAACTAAAACTGTTTTCAATTTGGGATATTAATGATTTTTTTGTAAATGAGCGACATGTAATTTCAAGAACGAGAATTGTAAATGACAGTATGTTATTGAGGTAACTAAAAATGTTTTGTTTAAACTTATATGTAGTAGTAGATAGAACCATTCGTCGGGAGAGAACATGACCGCCCTCGTAATCCGCCATGAAGCTATACTTGTGTTTCAGTTGGAGATGTGAGGTTGCCGGGTACACTTACGACGATCGACCATCTTAGTCCTTAGGAGTAACGCGTGTACGTATGACCTCAGATGGGACTTCAGTTCTGTTTGAAATTGAATGTGAGTGTCCATGGTCACCCCGTTGTAAGTACCCAACAATAACACCTCTTCAACTAAGTTAAGTATTGCTTTACAACAAATTGCAAGGGCGGTGCTGGTACCTCCCTGGACGTTCTGTAGTTCTACGACCTATTAAATCCTGTTCGGTGTTTCAACTTCTGTGCTATGAAATAAATAAAAAATATATGTGCCGGACGTTCCCCGGGTGGATTGCACGCTCATTGCGTTTCCTCCAGTGATCACCGCTCGCGCTGTAGTGCAGAATAATTGGTTTCGCACCTCCACGCCACCCAATTCCCAAATATCGCGGACCCGTAACCGCCGCGGCCGAGCGGCACGAATTAATCCGCAATCGTAGCTATCTATACAAATAAAAAAATTAAATGTCCGTCTGTGAATTCGAAGTGAATAAAGCTTTTCACACTAAGGCTCCACACTAGGATGCTCTTTTCCTGGATGCCATGGACACGCAGATACCCACAAACAAGCAGATAGACAACAGATATCTAAATTCATTACTAGTTGTTTGGCTGGTGGAAGATCAAACTCAAGTCTCTGCGTATCAGATCGA
>DWKL01001780.1:0-13909 GCA_018249415.1 Phareas burnsi | reverse complement strand
GAGGACTATGATGGTCGCCTCGCTATATATGTGCCCGGCAACCGCACCTCTCCATCCATTACACAACTGCTTTACGGCGGATTATGAAGGCGGTGGTGGTACTTCCCCAGACGAACGATTGTTCTACCACCTGTTAAAATTCTTATAATTCGTATACATTTCTTAGGATTTAATTATATTCATCATCAACCCATTAATGTCTCTGGGCACGGGTCTTTTAGAATAAGAAGGGTCAGGCCATAGTCTACCATGCTGGCCAAGTGCGGTTTAGTAGACTTCATACACCTTCAAGAACTTTACAAAGAACTTTTAGGTATGCAGGTTTCCTCACGATGTTTACTGCACCGTTTAAGCAAATGATAATTAAATTCTAAGACGGACATGGCTTCGAAAAATCGGAGATGCGTGCGGGATTCAAACCCCGGACCCCAGTGTGAGAGACCGGAATCTTAACCATAAGGCTATCACTGTGTGCCTACTTGTAAGTAACTCATATTGATGTCATGTTTATCGGCACAACTTCCATACTTAATACGTTGCATTTCTAGTATATCCGAAATATTCAGTTTCACTGTAACTATCGTCCTTTTATATCGTTTACACAAATATACACATTTGAAGTCGGGATTACTTCTCCATCCATCCGCAACATAAAGTACCCCCTCGGGCAAAGTGGTGAGCCTGACGTGATCCAAGTCGGAATCTTCTTATCGTCGTGCTCGACGTGATTCTGATCTGATCTGACTCCAGATCAAAAGGATGTGATCAGGTGGACACCTGTGCTAATGTTTCTGTCTTATCTTCTGTCAAGAAATCTTATACAGACATACAAACTATATGCGGCGAACGGTACTGCTATTCGAACTTACGAAATGTATTTACAAAATAATAAAACTCATTTATTATTTTCTAAATACATTTAGCAACAATATTACGTTGATTTTTTATTTAAAGTAACACACCGCGTATTAACGAGCACCTATAAAATGAAATTTTACAGCGATATAATTTCGGTGTTTTTAATGTATAGAGCTAAACGTACAGAGATAAATTGACATACATTCAATTGCGAGGAAGAATGTGATGGTATGTGCGACGTACCTTTTCATTGAAGGGAAGATTGTTTGATGTTTCTGTAGGAGTGCAAAAATAAGTGTTTATTATATTAGTAGAGAAAAAAACATTGCATGACCGAGATTTTGATTAAGTAATAGCATAAAATAAATTCAAGTAAAAGAGCTTAGAGCATTATACGGTTTGCAGTGGGTATATAGTAACTTTAACTTCGTTAAAAACGAGTGCTTATTGACCGACGGTGGACTCATTTTTACCCACTATTCTCGCTTCATATATCCTAGTTTTGGTGTTTTATCAATTATAATATACTGTGAGGAGGTTGAATGGAGTTCGTAGGCAACCTGCTCGCCCGCAGTGAAAGCCGAGCACAGTACTAATCCTATTAAAACAGCAATGGCGCTGAATACCTTTTACCAAAAGCGCGACTTAGAAATGGATTTATTTACTTAAACTTTAAGCCATTCGTGTGCCGCATACCAGCATTAGTAGAAGATGTACCTTATTTGTTTATCTTTATGTGAAACGAAATCTTAATCTATTTTATACGGCTGAATATCTGACTTAGTCTGGTAATAATTCTATAAATTATAGTTTAGTTCTGAGCGTCTGCTTATCGTGAGTTTGGGGAGTAGAAACTTTTCATCTACAATACCGGTCTGACATGCAGAGGTTCCGTGCTCGATTCCCGGTCAGGCAGACGTCTAAATGATGAATTTAGATTTCTGTTCTGGGTCTGGATGCTTGAGTACTCGTTCTGTATGTGTCCATGGCACCCACGACACATGGTAGATATCCAAGTATGGGGCTATGAATATAGAGACCGTTCTTGTGAACGTACTCACCTACTGCGGTCACCGACTAGCTGTTAGACTAACCTTGTCTCCTTTAGTCATCTGCATGTTCGTTACGATATTAAATCCACTATAATATAAAATATTTAATATAGTCAGGATGTAAAGATGCTAAGTAACCCTTATCTTAAATGAATGTTAGGAATTTTATTAGTTTATGAATAGAAGTCGGTAGAACCTTTCTTTATCGACTCTTAAGGTACTGTCTGCCTTATAACAATAGACGCCACCGTATTCTGGATTGAAAAACGTGGTAATAAATTGTGGGGAGTTTAGAGGAAAGAGGAAAGGGAATTTAATAGGTGGTATCACCACCACCGCAACGTAATTCTTGTGTTTCGACTGGAGGGGTGCGGTTCTTACAGCGAGCTGACCATCTTAATCCTCGTGAGTAGTGACGCATCTACGTATGACCTCAGATAGTACTTTAGTTCTGTTTATGTTTTAGACGTGGATGTTAATGAGCTGCAATGACCACTTAACGTCAGGTGGCCTGCATACTCGATTGCTATTCTTCTCACATAAAAAAGAGAGATATAAACATGAGGTGTCTTAATCCAATCCCCAGGGATAACAACACACCGGAAGCCGATCTCACAAATATAATTCTATTTTAACTAACCATGAGGAGCACTGTATATTCGTTTGCTATTAATAATAAAAGAGAGAATAATAGTTAAAGATTATGTTTCTAAAGTGTCGTAGTGTATCTGTACGAGTAGAAAATAGACTCCCCCCCACATCGCCGTATCTCTACATCGTAAAGTAATGTTAACCCTCCTAATCTGGTTGAAGCGGCGCCGAGTAACCCTTATCTTAAGCGCGGCTTACAGATGGCAATTGGTTTTAGAGTATCTCTTTTAACTCGAAGGATATGATTCGCGAGATAAAATGAATACTCCTTTTTGATATGAACACCGTTCCTTTTACACGTTTTTAAAATTACTATTTGTTTTTAAAATGACTTAAAAGAAGAAAGAACAGGCGCGTTAGGACGAGACCGGCGCGGACGGGTGGTACATGTTAATATATTAATACGTGAATTTTGTGTCCCTTTTTAATGGTGATTGTGATAGTGAGATCTATCATAGTGAAAGTTTATAAGAAGACGGAGTGCAGAAAACAATAATTTATGTGTAGTATGTGTTACAAATGCATTAAATTAAACAAAATAAAACCTTGAAATGAATGGTTCACCTCAAACTGTCCTCGTCAATCACATAATAAAATCTGGTCAAACAATCGCTCAGTAGAGATTTCCGCCAAAGAATTTTAAAATGTCCAATTGACATACATTCAGTATTTCGAGCCGGCCATTTTGTTGGGTGCGTCAAGATAAAAAAGTTTTTTTTTTATTTTTTGTAATAATACCATGATTACAGGGGTATACAATTTACCAAAACAATATCGTTAAAACTTAAACATTTAATGAATTAGTTTAATTTCGACCATTAGGCGACCTCTAGTTATTATTGAATCCTGTTCGACAGTTTCTTATAAACAAAATGATTTACACAGCTTTAGTGTTTTCCTAACGTTACAGAATAAGCTTTCATATGTGGTCGAGAGCAGAGCAGCTGATGGGACTCGAGCCCGTCCCCTCTTTACAATAGAGTTGATACTCTGAATATTAGCAGGTTTCAGTCGAAAGCTCTCTTGCGGACGAAAGTAGCTCAACAATTTGTATTGTGCGCTTTGAGAGCGGCGCTCGATTGTGTTGTGGCATGGAAATGTGTTACATATTATTTATGCTGTTGAAATATTTTCCTGACGTACGATGGTACTTTAACTTTTAACACACATCGATATTTTGTTTTCTCGTATACTCAAAACTATTACAAGGTCTTTTAAAGAGGTTTCACATCTGTGAGTATAATTGTGTACATTAAGCTCGCAAATTAATAAAAACAAAATTAATGAATACCTATAATTCTAGCACCTACTAAACCTACATAAGTTTCGTAGGTGGTAGAACAATAGGTCGACCGGGGAAGTATCACCGCTGCCCTCTTAATTCGTCGTGAAGCAATTCTTGTATTGGCCGGTGATGTGTTCGACGGATACACTTACAAGCGAGGCGGCGATCTTAGTCCTCACGAGTAGTAACGCATCTACTTACTACCTCTGGTATGAAGTAATTTCAGACTCGTTTAGGGTTAAACGTGGGTGACCATGGGCCGCAATGACCACTTAACATCAGGTGATCTGTTAGCTCGTTTGCTGCTCTCCTAACATAAAATCTAATAATTAAATATGTTCGATTATGATTGAAGTTGAAAATAATTTATGATTTTTTTCATATAATAGCCTAATAGCGGCTATCAATCCTTAACATATTTGCCTGATTTGAATTTGTAATTCATCAACAAATATCGTTCATACTGTTAATAAAGGTAAAGAATTGCTTTATATTTTATATTAAAATGCTTTAAGTTATATAATACAACTGAATGGGGTTAAATTAGGCTAAATTCAACTAATTGTTTTTGTTGAACACAATAGCTCTAATTAATTATCTATCAACTTACTGGAGGAGTAATCGAGAAGGTAAGCAAACAATTACGTGCCACCATCGACTGTTTGTTTAAGAGGATCGGTTGCCATGGTTAATCTAAATAAACACGATGTTAAATGGGCGCTTTTAAATAATAGAAGCGATCATCTTGGTCCGCAATTGGCAAAGTTTATTTTTGTACTTATCAATACGATGATTAAATGCATTTTTGTGATAATACTTATTTTTATATGAAAAAAATCAATCAATCAATTATATGAAAAAAAAATTTTCAAAAGATTATAAATTATCATTTTATTTAAAAAAAGGCAAATGGCCACCTAGTCTACCTTTGTCTACTGCTCCCCGCAACCAAGCACAAGACATCATAAAAAAAATTAACATGTTGAATTTGTTTTCCTTTAATGCAAAAAATAATCACAAATATTTTATATTTTTCTGAAACGAAAGTAGCAGCACTGCATGAATTTAAATTTGTAACGAGCATTCCTTCTGAATTGCCCTTCTTAGGAACAATGAAAAATCTTTAAAAAGCCATTACAGTTTCATTTAGTTTCTTATATAAATAACTATATTTTAAAGTTACATATAAATCAAGCACTAAATAAGTAGAACAGGAGATACATTTGGAAGTCAATCGCAGACAAGCTGGTACACCCGGGGACTAATTCGGCGAGTGAGCGCCGGAACATCTTTCTACAGAATTTTTTTCGCCTTTCATGTAGTTATTTTTTTGTATTTTTATGATACCCGTATGTTGAGCGATCACTGCCGCTCGGGGACATCTGTGATCGACTTCAAAATGTACTAAAGTTTTACTTGTTGTCGATCATAAATTGCTGTTCCTGAAGACTCTATAAGTCTATTCGTAGATATATCTGTCTCACCATACCTTTCAAGCTAGAATTCGACAGCTCTACACCCCTGCTATAATGCCGCTCATTAAATGGTTAAAAATCTTAATGAATGATGATGATATATAGAAATGATAAAGTGGATCGGCTTGGTCACAAACAAAATGTAATATGATTATGTATTCAATTAATAATTATTATTTTACTAACATAAAGTTATACTAACATTATACATAATTGAAACACTTATGGATATTCATGTTTCAAGATGCCACGATGTCACATCGTTTCCGTGTGAGGGCGTGCGCGCGTACCTTTAAATTTCCCTGTCATATTTCCCCCTAAGACACTAAAGAAGTATAACTCCACAAAATTATAGGCTCTTACATATCTCCTCTTTATAAGTTCTTTATTGGGGTCGTCACTTTGTTCCGGTACATGCGCAAAGGAAAAGTCCCAGTTCCCGCCGGTCACGTCCCACTCGTCAACTGTGTAATAACGCCAACTTTACCCTCTCGATAAATAAGTTCTCGTAATAAATGTCAGTTGCTTCGCAGTTTAATTTAATTACGCACTAAACTGTGCCGGAGCTGCGCCTAATTAATGACAATCACAAGTCGTGGTTCGACGCGCCCTCCCTCTGGAACTCATCTTCATAATTGTTTTTTTTGTCTTTACCTTAGAATTGTAGCTAACGAGCGTGCAGGCCACTTGATGTTAAACAGTCACTGCAGCCCATGGACAACCATATGTAACCTCATACATGATAGATGTCCTCTTTGATGCTTGAGATTTATTAAAGTGGTTACATCACTTCTAACTCTACCCGAGATCTCAATTTTCACACCGGAAAATAAGAATTGTTTTACAGCAGATTCTGAGGGCAGTGGTGTATGTCCCTGGTTAAAATATAGTTCTACAACCTAATAAAATTCTATTCCATCGTTTAGATAAGTAATTTTTTATTCTGGAGTATTGGTGGAGTAGTGGTGTGGTTCATAATTATGAAAGATTCTAGAGTGAAAATTAAATGTTTGTTTAGTACAATTGTAGGCTTAAGTTATCTTTAAGTAATTATTCGGACTCTGGAGATACATCTATTGAAGAAAAAAAAGCTGAGCCAATTAGTAGTAGCTTTTAATAAACGAATGGAATACAATCCTGAGTAACTATACTGATGAAGTGGCAGTGATAGGGTACGAAAGTTATAATATCTATGGCTTACAATGCGAAAAAACTTATTTGGCAAGTTGCGGTCGCCGCCGGCCCGCCCTTGCGGTTGTCTTAACTTTCACAATGAAAGAACATTTAAGCGAGCTGTTTTCAAGATTTCTATAACTCAGACGTTTATTATTCACGATGTGAACTTGATCTGAAGTATTATAATCTTTTGAAAAAATGATAACTGTGTAGGTATGTATGTTTTGCCGCTAATATACTTGTAAGTTTAATGTTTTCACCTAGCCTTTAATATTTTTAGCAGTTCAGAAATAGTGTTTACTAATAGCAACACTATAAAGTCGTAAATATTTAGCGTAACTTTCAGCTACAAATATATACACATGGGGTGTTACGGCTTAGGGTCTCGGGGAGGTCCTGACGCAATAGTACGTGTGTCAGATAGATCTGTTTCATTCACATTAATTAATTAATGGATTCACATTGCAAGATAGTTTTTCTTATTTACTACACTTCACTTGTTTGGTTCAGTAAAGTAATGTTTCGTTTATTTAATCAAATCCTGGACAGGACTGTACTGTCAAGTGGTGCACAAGCCGACCTCGACGGCGCGACAGCGACAAATTAATGTGAGTTATATTTCCGTCACTTGATTTGTCATTTCCGTCGCATCTTCCACGCATTTCCTACGCCGACTGTCTGAAGATTCGCGGGTATGAAGAGTCTTCATCATCCTTATATTATGAAATGGAAAATGTAAATAGATAAATGTAGCACATTAAGAATTCTGTGCGATTCTGTCGTATTCGGAATTATTATGAAATAACTTTTACTTTATAAAACGAACCAAACAAATATGATTAATAAACTTTATAATATACCTATTTGAATCGCATGCAGTATAATATATAAATACATATATGGATTAAAAAAAATAAGTTTCCCGAGCGGTTGAAGACCTAAATGATGTAGATATTTGTCTTGGTTTGGTGCACGCATCATGGTATCGATAATGAGAGCCTATGAATTTTCATGAATAATAATTCACTTCATAGTTAACTTAACATGGTAATCAACTTCAGGGAGATAAGCTTCCTGCAATGGACTTTGAAGGTCGATAGGTGGAGGAAGGATCACAAGAACAATATGATTCATTTTGATATTACTAACTTTTGAAAGTCTATTTATTATATTTAGGAGTACAATTTCTTTAAAAAATATTGACTTGAAAGAAAGGTATAACTGCTATGTAATTTTCAAGTATCAGAACTGTGTTGCCTCTGTGCGGCAACCCGGCTGGCGGCCGTTCGGCGTGGGCGCTATATGCGGTAGAGTTTGAGAGTCGTTGGTCGGACTCCAAATGTGAAGTTTATGCTGTTAAGCAGATATTAAGTTGTAGATGTTTTAAAGGATTTACTTTTTTCAATTTATTTATAAAGTATCTAAGTTGTATTGTATCTATTGGTATACTGTATACTTATTTTTATTTATAATATAATAGAAGCGGGAAGGAGGTATGTGGTCCATTAGATGTTAAGTGATCCCTGGCATCCGTACACATCTGAGAGCAAATACAAATTGGACAGAAATTCTAGCTGAAGTCAGTCGCTGATAGATTGCACATGAGCCCTAAGTCATAAATTTATATCGTGCACCTTACACTTTGCTCCGTTAATGTTAACATTTCATTTATATTTAAAAGTGCATATTTTATTTAATAACATGTCTATTTTAAATTAACATATTATACTTTTTTATACAGCAATATTTGCATTAGAGTTGTTGTTAATTAACCTGTCGTTTATAACAGTATCGAATTATCTTTTACAGAATATCGAAGAGTTCATTCTATTGGAAAATTGAATAATTGATCTCCGCCAAATTAAATTGTACAGTTGAAACAATTTATAATTGAGTTGCTTTGATAAATTCGGCACTGAATTATTAAGCGATATATTCTCAAACATATCGAATATTGGTTAATTTATTTGTTGTGCGAATTTTATTTATGTGGATCAGACATTTTTTAAAGCACACAATTTTATACAAAGTATATCGATTACTGTAATATAAACACTACGTAAAAAATAATAGAAGCAATATGAACGGACTCGAGTAGATTCAATACATTTTGGCGATTACTATAAGTTGTTTAGACAATCTGGTCCATAGTTCTCAGTAAATAATTTTCACGAGACATTTACAGTGGATTGGTGAATATTAGAAATGATGTACAGCCGCTTGTTGTTACGTGAAACATAATTAACAAATTGTTAATTATATTCGCACGTCTCGATTAATTACTTGATGCGAGATAATTGTGATTTGCCGCATTAATTATCCGAATGAGAGACTTCGGGAGATGATCAGCTTTGAATTTGTTGTGAATAAATCGAGTGTTCCGGTCGAATTATTGAAAGTTTAAATTTAAATTTGTTCTGCGACCGTAATTAGATGAGGCGGCGCTTGTTCGAGACGGATGCGAGCGTGTTGTCGGCAGAATTCAATTTGCAAAACCGCCGAAAACTCTTTAACGTCGAAAAGTACATAAAGTATTTTGCTAATGCGATCTCCTTCAACCACTCGCCGTTATATCGGGAAATCACGTACAATTAATATACATTGAAATTATTTAGAATACTTTTCGTATACATTTTAGTTTATTTGATAGAAATACTTTTTATTTACAATGTAAATGTACCACATTTCTAATAAATTATCTTAAAAAGGGCATAATTTTATAAAAAGCTTGCCTAAGTTAGATAGCATTTGGCGTAAAAAGGATGGAAAAGTAATAGAGATCTAAAACCTCTTTTAGTTCTTACAGTCACCCAGCTTGTGGATGTACTTACAAAAAAAATGCGTAATGTACGCGTGTAAGAGGAATAATAAACGGACATTAAAACTCAACTTACGTGAAGTCAAAGATTTACAAATATCATCATCATCATTAACACATAAATGTCCCACTGCTGGCCATGGGTCTCCTCTCAGAATGAGAAGGGGTAGGCTGTAGATTACCACGCCGGCCTGGTGCGGATCGGTAGACATCCCACATCTTCCAGAACTAAGTTCTGAAATAACTATCAGATGTGTGGGTTTCCTCACGATGTTTCCCTTTAAACCAAGTGATAATTAATTTCTAATATGCATATAACTTCAAAAAACCAGAGGTGCGTGCGGGATTCGAACCCCGACATCCAAATTGAGAGTCCGGAATTCTAAGTACTAGGTGATCACATATTTTTAATATATAATAGTGATATTATATTTAATCTCTTAGTGTGCCCTTGCAGCGCATGTATATACAACAATCTCCTTGTCTTTAAGAGCTTCACTGATATTATATCTTATTTTTAGCAACATAATCGTAGATTCCAGCACTAGCTCAGTCATGAATTACGGATACAGTTTAAGAGCATTTTTCAATTTATTTTTCTCCCCTTTAGCAGCTTGCAAAGCGAGAACTAATGGTGCACATCAACTGATCCAAAACAATGGTTGTTATAGCAATATGTACACACTCATTATGACCCCATAAATGTGCTGCCTAATTTATGGACGATTTAAATATAATGTCAGCATTTTGACGGGAGAGTATTTCATTTACTGTTTTGGTCCTTAGACCCGCGTATGTTTTAATAATTTTAATAGATATAAGCGCTTCCACAAATAAAACATAGTATGGAAAAATATTTAAAACGCGTGAATCCGATGATGTTTTTTTAAAATGATTCTACAATCTTACACCTGTGAATAGGTTTTCACAAAAAAATTAGGTTAACAGGCGTCTTCATATCCTTTCTGTATAAAATTTTTATGTAATAAATAAATAATTAATTAGTGACAATCAAATCAAGTAAGGATACTATCATGATTACGATAATGCGCCGCGATGAAATGAGTCACATAAAACAGGATCAGTAGATAAATATAAATTAAATCAGAAGGATTTGAATGAAACAATAAAATCGACCCCAAGAGACATTTTGCTCCGATTACCCGCAGCCAGCGAGCCGCCGTCCCGCGAGTTCGATTGGAATTAAGAGTTTGCACAGCGCCGGTTTAGAAGGGGGCTTTATTGTGCAACTGTGTGATTTCATGACTTTTAACATAGACTTCCCGTTCTTAAATTACCAGAAATATTTTTTAAAAGAGAACAAGTGTGAAAGTCAAGAATATGGTTTAAAATTGTAAAATAAAGTACTTTGGAGTTTTCAATATCATTTTCAAAGAAATACGTAGTAATCAAACACGAAAAGCAGCTCCTGGTTGATATCCCCATGATAGGGTTCGCTGATCCTAATGTAGGACTGTTACACTTAGGATTATAATATTATTTTAGTGAAATTAATTGACAAAAATATAAACCACATTAAATATTTCAAGTTAATTGACGACGCAAAAACATTGACTCCCTTTTTTTCTTTATCACCGTGGATTGCCCCCACGTGATTGTGATGTCACATGACTTCACGCGATTATGACCAGATATTCATATATTTCTGGTGATTTGTGACGTCATGTCACGTAATGTGCCATCACCCTAGTTGAGGGTCGAAAGTATTAAGGGAGGCTCCTTAGCTGGTCTGGCTGACTTGGCTGGCTTACGTGCTTTTACGTGGCGTTACGAAATATCTGTACGTCAGACATATCGCAGTATACATTTTTGACTTGTGCGCGAGAATTTTAAAACTCCGAATTCTAACTTATCACCTGGAAAATAAGTTATAATGAATATATAATTTATTAAGGTCTTGACTACGGTCTTAATTAATAAATTATAAATGTATGCGTATATGCTATGCATATATGAATGTGTTAGTAAATATGTGTCAATATGGATTTCCTTATTCCAATAATTTCCAATAAGGCACTGAAGAGTAGGAAAATCTGGGTGGCGTCTCGGCCTACTCGGTTAGGGTTAGCGTTATGTAGACTGTCTTCTGTAATTGATTTAAAAAGCACCAGTTCTGAAGCAAAAGTTTAAGTTCTAGTTGAGGTTTAATTTTAACTAATTTCGAATCATTCCTTATTTGTTAACCACTTACCAGTACTTTTTATGTTAGAAGACGACCTTATGTTAGGTGATCACTGCGTCCAGTCCGTGGATACCCATATTTAACCTCAAACAGGACTTAAGTCATATCATCGTACGCAGCTGCATCTCTACTCCCAGGAACCAAGATGGTCGACTCGTTTGTAAATGTGCCCGGTGAATACACTTCTGGAATCCAAGAACTGCTTCACGGTGGATTTTGGTCGGTATTTGTAGCACTATTAAATTAGTATTAATGCATTGCCTGACGAATTAAATCGATTGTTAACGTATTAGTGTTTAATTTATAACATCCTTTAAACCACAGCACAGCAACTTTACACGATAAGGCAGAAATAGGTGTCCGAGCCACGAACCGCTCGACCGCCCTAAGAGATTTCCAGATATTTTTGTTTATCACGATGTAATGGAACCCATATCTTTGTATCGTATTTCCAAACATGTAAAAAGAACAAACAGTACGAATAATCGACATTATATTTGCAAAGATCAAAGGCAAGACATTCGAAACGTTGTTGGGACGAAGTTGTTTATTAATCTCCTTTATCCACGAACGCGAACCGTCGCTAAAAGCTTTCCTAACAATATGAGTCTTAAGATTTCGTTTACAATATGAGTCTTAAGATTTCGTTTACAGAAATTTGGTCTAATCTAAAAAAATATGCATTAGACTTCGATTATTACTAGGAAATGGGGGATATCGAATCTTTTAATGTTTTGAAACGAAAAATCCAAATGTATCATGTTTCGTTTGTTGACTAATTATGTACGTATGAAATGAATCTCAACGGCATGCATGCATCACATACACAGAAAAGTTCAAATAACTGTTATTATTGAAGCTTACGCTTTCTCTATGCATACAATAGTCCCGGCATATCCAATTTGATACAGGAATAATTGGATCGGTTGGTTAAAGGGGATTAAATTTTATGGATTAATTCATAATTATTTTTCATGATTAAATTTTATTTCCACTGAAAATGTGCAGTAATTAAAATAGAATAGGGTTCATTTTAAAAGATTGCTGTATTTTTTTTCTATGTGAGAAAAGTAGCAAATATGCGTATAGTGGCCTGCACGAGATGTTAAGTGGTCACTATAGCCCATGGACACCCGCATCTAACATTAAACAGTACTGCAGTCCTATTCGGAGTTGTACGTAGATGCGTCACTTCTCCTTAAGACTGGTCGCCTGAGGAAATGGTCGCTTAGTTGAAAGTATACCTGCAGCCACATCTCTCCGACCGAAACATAAGTATTGCTTCACGGCGGATTGTGCGGGCGGCGGTGGTACCACCCCGGTCGAACTATAGTTCTACCACCTGTTAATACTGTTAGCAACTGGTACTGTCGCAAACTCGAAAGCGCGACCGCCACACTATGCCAATACAAAAAGCAATTGCACGAGTGGTTAGTTTTATTACACATCAGTTTTTGAATTAATTCTTGCATTGCAATTCTTGTTTAAATTTAAATATGTCATGGCAGCACGGATAAACAAAATTGGTGTGAGAGTAACGGGAGCCTGACATTTATTTTTAATTATTATACAGCATTGATTGGTTATTATGATTATTGGATTTGATATTGACACTGAAGAGTGAGAGTGAAACGCCGTTCTAGCAAGAAAAACATCCTGACTGGTTTGCAATATTTCGATGCGGCAATTTCGGTGCTGAAGTTGCGCCACGTTTTGGGAGGCCAGTTGAAACAAATGAAGATACAATAAATGCATTAATTGATACAAACCAGTGAATAACAACTCGTAAGATCCCTCTGAGATTAAATTTGTCCAATTCGACCGTTCATGATCTCAAAGCTTGACAAATGGGTTCCACATATTGATATGAGAAAATGTGAAAGGGTGTAGTTATCCGCCTAGATAATGCGAGACCTGGCCAAAACCTTTTACAGATTGGATGGACAATCCTGCCGCACCCACGATACTCATGACGTCTGGCATCATCTGATTATTACTTATTCCGGTTTCTACAATTTTTTTTCGCTGTTAAATTTGTACATTAAATCAAGAGATCAAAAATCACCAGGCCCAGTTTACTGCCAGCAAATAACAAGCATTTTATGAGCGTGAAATCATACTACTGCCAAAAAGATGGCAAAGGATGTTGGATCAGAATGGACCCATATTCAATCGAATATTTAGTCACTATAAGAAAATCGTCTTTCAATTTCACAACAAAAACGAAATTACTTTATGGACAACCAATGTACGTTGATAATAAATGTAATTATAGATGGCGAATATCGAATTTTGTATTTGAAATTTTAGACTGATAGAGTTAATTGGAGAGCCATAAGACTATCACGTTCGACTTCTGCCATAGTCATTACGAGCTTTCACCAGTAATGA
>DWKL01001779.1:0-13911 GCA_018249415.1 Phareas burnsi | reverse complement strand
CTTAATAAACAAGACGATTGTTCTATTTTTAACATAATATTAAAAAAGCGAAAGTTAAAGAACGAAAAAATACATATAATAGGTGAGTTATGTATCCATTTCGTCGCTCAGAACGGCTTTAGTATGATCAAAATATGGGTTTGCAGGCACCATTTAACGATGAGACCTTATTATCTTTTGTATCCTACGGATTTTTAAATACGTAAGAAGTCAATAATCATCTCCAATGGTTAGGGGTCGCCTGTTCGACGACCTTCCGTAGAAGTTCTATTACTATTATGAGAGTAATAATAATTAAAAAAAAACATTTTTTTAATTAAGTAATTAGGTTGTTTTGATAGTTTTGATGTACAAGTGGAAAGCGTGACTAACTTTCATGTACATAATAGTTAGTATTGATACCATTCTGAAATACTCTGTGGCAATTCTGACATTACTGACATTTGCTGCTTTGCTGCATTTGCTGTCAAAGTTTGATGCATTTAATGATTTACGATTACAATTCATTAATTCTGTAAATTCACAATTGTGTTATACTAAATTTGTAAAAACTAAAGATTAGTTATTAAAATGGTGATTTTGTGCTGCATAAAAGGTTGTACAAGTGAGAAATATCCTGGTTGCAATTTGTCTTTTCATAGGTAAACAAATATCCTCTTGATATTTACTTTTACCCCCAGCGTACATTCATATTTAACTCTATGGTTTTACCGCTTCAGTTAAGTCCCCAATCAGTTTTACCATTGTTTATATCTTTCTACACAGAATTTATCCCGTTTACTAGGATCCCTACAGGACCCTTAAATCCACTGGATGTATTTTTATTTATTTATTTACATGTTTTTATACTCGAAAAGAATATGGAAAATGTACATAAAATAAATATAGTACAAATGACTGCTTATTTGAAAAGGTAAATTCTTCCAGCAACCCTAGGATCGGAATTTACTTGAATTTTTGGTCCACATTTACAAATCGTCCAGCATTATAAAATTTATTTCACTCTCGATAAAGAGATCAGTGTGGGCAAAAATTTAAATAAATCTTGTACTGTAAATTAGACTTTTTTCTGTTCTGGCAAATGGAGTGAGAGTTCATAATTTTCAGATTAAAACTAAGTAAGACTTCGTTCAATATACCCCTAGTTAGAACTGTATATGCCATCTCCTTAACACTTTCAGCTTTCCAACAGATGAAAAGATTCGAAAAAAGTGGATAAAACTTACAAAAGTAACAGGGAATGTTAGATTTAAAAAGATTTGTCCATTACATTTTCGAAATGAGGATTTCGTCATAAAGGGACGGTCTGTACATTTAAAACATGGTACTGTCCCAACTTATCTGACCCCGGTGAGTGTTTTGTATGTCTACGATAAATTTATCAATGACTTGTATGGTTTAGTGCTTTCTGTATGTTACACTAAGGGTTCTGTGTCTTGGTGTTTGTGTACTTTTCTTTTTGTGTCGATGGCTCGCATGACATGGCCCACCTGACCATCCCCTAACTTATGCCAGTGCATACTACACAATAGATACAGAGGGTTCAAAGTTTTGTCCATAGACAAGAAGATATCTAAATGATTTATCTAGATTTTAGATCTGGGTCTGGTTATTTACATGCTTGTCCTTATGGCCCTACATCTTCCTCAATATGGAGAATCTTATTTTGGTAACAATATAGCAAGCAATTGTCCTTCTGTGGGACTAG
Organism: Phareas burnsi; assembly: GCA_018249415.1. Classification (NCBI taxonomy): domain Eukaryota; kingdom Metazoa; phylum Arthropoda; class Insecta; order Lepidoptera; family Hesperiidae; genus Phareas; species Phareas burnsi. Next base: position 12,203 of record DWKL01001779.1, on the reverse strand, counting down.
AGTTCACATATGAATCATTATCATCATCATTATCATCAATCCAGTACTGTCCCACTGCTGGGCATGGGTCTCCTCTCATAATGAAAAGGGTTAGGCCATAGTTCACTGTGCTGGCCAAGTGTGTATTGATAGACTGCACACACAATGAGAACTTTACAAAGAACTCGCAGATGTGTAGGTTTATTCACAATGTTTTGCTTCACCATTAAAACAATTAGTAATTTATTTCATTCGCATATGAATAGACCAATTGTACTGTGGTATTTGCCTCTGATTATTTCTGTAACTGTGGTCCTTCTGTGGGATCATAGATCGTGTAAGAATAATGCAACTTGAATGTGGTAATTTGTCTCTGATAACTTCTATAATTATGGTCCTACCATAGGATTTTAGTTTGTGTCAAGAAAGACAAACTTAAATGTGGCAATATGCCTCATTATTTTGCTGGTATACTAAGATAGTTCTCAGCTAAGCAGTCTCTTAGCTAGTTCTACTTTAAGTTCGCTAAGGTATTCCCGGGACCCCATGACATGGAGCTCTTAATTTTTAAAAAAAAAAAGCCCCACATTAAAGCTAGCAATACTATTGTGTCTCCTCCCGTGTTGCAAATACCTATACGGAGCATGGTTATTTTCCAGCAGGTGGCCCAGTTGCTGTATCTGAGCTGTAAAAATTAAAATTATGCATATCCAATAAAATCTATCCATTAATTTCAGCCATTTAAAACAGATTATGACATGAAAATGACACTCAAATCTTGTGTTAAATCAACCTTATACTATCACGATAATCATAATAAAGTTGATGATAAGCATATTGATAATGATGATGATTATTCCTATTCAGCCAATAGTGACGATGATTACGAACAAGATGTCGATGATGATTTACAGGAAGATGTACAGACTAAAAATGGAGAGGTATGTTGCATTGTTATAGTTTTTGTATGTAGTTGATCGTTTTGGAAAATATTCAAAATATTTATGTATTAAAATATATAATCTGCTTGAATTGCGACTGTAGCATTACCGCTCTACCTATTTCTGTCTTATAATAGTCATATAAAGGTGCTGCAGTTTGGTATGGTAAAGCAAAGATACTTATATGAGGCATTTAGATTACCTCTGTTCTGTTTTTCCCATGTGAGATGGTATTGGTAGGATAAAAAAGAAGAAAATAAAAGGTAGCTATATCTTATATTAGACACTCCTGTCTGCGTAGGCCTACAAAAAATAAATGCATTATACTTCTTCAAACTTAAATGCATTTGTTCCAACTTAATCCTCATTAGTAGTAAAGCATCTGTGATCAGTCTCAGGCAGGACTTCTGTTTTATTTGGAGTCGATAGGTGGTAGAACTAGTATATCAGGCGAAGTACCTCGTCCGCCATCATAATCCGCTGTGAAGCAATTTCTGTGTTTCGATTGGAGAAGTGCGTTTGCCGTCCACAATTGCAGTGAGGCAACCATCTTAGTCTTCAAGAATGTGACACATCTACAACCTCAGTCAGAATTTCAGTTTTGACAGAGGCTACATGTGGGTGTTCATGGGTTGCAGTGACTACTTAATATCAGATGGCCTAAACGCTCGTATCCTATTTTTCAAACATAAAAAAGTACATTTTTTTAGGAAAGAAAGCAGTGGTAGCCTACGGGTAAGATGCTGGCTTCTCACGCAAGGGCCCCGGAGCTAGAATCCACACGTACCACTGATTTTTCGAAGTTATGTGCCTGTTAGAAATAAATTTAACTGTACCCCCGTAACCGCACCCGCTAACCGAAACACGAGACTCTTCACGGCGGATTATGAGGCCGGCGTTGATACTTCCCCGGAGGAACTTTAGTTCTATCTCCTTTTGAAACATGTATGATATTAGTATGAATATTCCAGAATACCGCGTCGGTCACAAACAACTCCAGGTGTAAATGCTGTTTGGAGAGCGACAAGCTGAAGAGCATGTGGCAGGAATACTGCTGCGACGGGGACAGGGAAGTGTACGGGGCCATGTTAGTTGATTGTTTTGCGTTGTCAGTGAGTATATTGCATCTCTTATCATCGTCATCATCATCATCATCATCATCATCAACCCATTATTGTCATACTGCTTGGCACGGGTCTCACGAGTTCAAAGCATAATCCTCCGTGCTGACCTCGCTGTAAGCGTGTCCGGAAACCGCACCTCTCCAACCGAAACGCAAAAACTGCTTCACGGCAGAATATGATTGAAGCGGTGTTACTTACCAAGACGAACTATAGTTCTACCACCTTTTCGTTGGAGAGATGCGGTTCCGGGGACACTTCGCGAGGTGACGGTCTCAGTACTCAGGAGGAGTGCATTACATACGATCACAGACAGAACTTAAGTTTTGTTTGAGGTTAGATGTTAGATGGGTGTCCATGGGTTGCAGTGACCACTTAACATCAGGTGGTCTGCACGCTCGTTTGCTGCTCTTCAAACATAAGCAATATAAATATATTTACAGTGGATTAAGCCAAAGGATCCGAAGGCGAACGCAGAAAAGATTTGCGAATCATGCATTATAAGACTGAAAGACGCTGTCAGTTTCAAGACCGAGGTGCTCGCCTCCGAGCAGTTACTGACTGTGGAAATAGATACTGGTGAGAATTATTACAATTCATTTGAAAATAATAAAGCAGGCTTAAGAGTCATCATCGACCCACCACTCTCCCGTACTAAGCACGGATCTCTTCAAATGAAGAAGTTTAAGCAATGGTCTACGGACTAGTCAAGTGCAGATTGGTAGACTACATATCTTTGGCAAGTTTACTTTAAGAAGGAGTCAAAGGCACATTCATCATCGACCCATTAATGTCCCACTGCTGGGCACAGGTCTCCTCTCAGTCAGGGTTAGGCCATATTCCACCACGCTGACCAAGTGCTGATTGGTAGACTTCACACATCTTCGAGAACTTTGCAAAGAACTCTCAGATGTGGAGGTTTCCTCACGATGTTTTCCGTCACCGTTAAAGCAAGTGATAATTAATTTCTAATACGCACATAACTTCGAAAAATGAGAGGTGCCTGCGGGGTTCGAACCCCGGGCACTCAGAGCGAGAGGCCGGAATCTTAACCACTAGGCTATCACTGCTCCATTCAAAGGCATATTCATTTCCTCTCAATATTTTCTTTCAGTATTTAAGTGAGTAATAATAAATTCCTGATAAGCGCATTACTTCGAAAAGCGGATATGCCTGGGATTCAAAACCTTGACTCCCGGGCTCAAAGGCCGGAATCTTACCACTAGGCTATCACTACGACCGTGCACGCGACCTTATGTCAAGTAGCCACTACAGTCCAAGAAAATCCAAATCTAATCTCAAATTGGAGTGAAGTCCCATTGGAGGTCATACGTAAATGCGTCGCCACTCCTGAGGATTAAGATAGTCGCATCGCTGTAAGTGTACCGCAACTGCACCTCTCCAACCGAAACACAAGAAGCTTCCCGTTTGAGAACTCCTTGCCTAACCCATTTTGTGAGAAGACCTGTGCCTAGCAGTAGCACATTGATGGTTTCGTGATGATTGTGATGATGATGAACTTTTAATTTTATTTGTTTCTCAATTTTTACTTATCTTACATACATATTTATCATTTTTTTTCTTTTTCCAGTGGAATATGACAAATTGAAACAGGAGTGTGATGAAGTAGAAGAGATACGTACAGAGTACCTGAATCTAGAATATCTGGAAGATGATAATGATATTGATGATAACGATAACGGTATTAATATTGATATTGATAAAACATATGACGATAGTGATCAATATAATAACAGTGATAAAGCGGCGACTGAATTAGACAAGATAATTGAGGATAATGGTAAGTTTAATGCTCATTATAGTGGCATGTATAATTCTTATACCATAGCCGCGGGGATATGCGCTCGAAGCGCGCTTTCGTAGGTCGTAACCTGTCAACGCAGTTCAGCAACGTCGGGCGCGGTTGGCGGTTGGATGGGTGACCGCTAGTGGCTAAATTTCGTGCGCGCTTCCGTGCTTCGGAGGGCACGTAAAGCTGTCGATCCCGGTTGCTATTGCGTTGTTATTATATTGTATAGCGTTGGAACCAATGCACATTACATTTTATTTAATTAATTTTATTTATATTAGTATTGGCTTGGCAGACATCTAAATGATGGATTTAAATTTCAGCTCTAGGTCTGGGTGTTTGTGTACTCGTCTTTATGTCCACGACATCCACGGCATGGAATCCCAGTGTGGGGCTATGCGTTCTTAGCAACGGTTATTGGTAACTGACACTTGACATTCAGATGTCAAGCGGTAGGAGGATTTCTTAACAAATATTGAGGATGGTTCCATATAATTAATAAAATCCCCGCGTTTAGTATGGTGACTACCATCTACTTCGTTAATATAAAAGGAGTAGTCGGTTGCCATTCGACGCAGTCTTCTTAGTGTCGCCAAAGTTTGACCTACATTCGATTGAAAGTATTATATACCATATTTAGATTAATCTTTTTAATGTTAAAAGAGTAGAAAATGACCGTGCAGGCCAATTGATGTTAAATGATCATTACAGCCATCTTACCTGAATAGGACTAAAGTTCTAAAGTTGTACGTAGATGCGTATGCGTAGTACACTTGAGGACAAATGTTCGTATTTATAAAGAAGTAATTACTCGTTGCTTTGTACTTTCTTGGTATAGTCACCACTGTCACTTGATAAAGTCGTCATTGATTTGATTTGATTGATTGCTTGGGTGGGGATACTAACTTTTGACAGCGCTAACTTCGAGCAATTACTGAACTTAAGTAGTGATTATTACTTAAATATTCTCTTTATTTCTTTATAAATGATATATGAAACGGTCGTCTCGCTGTAAGGGTGTCCGACAACCGCACTTCTAACCGAAACACAAAAAGTTGTTTCTCGATTATGGTTATTGATTGGAGGAAGAACTATAATTCGTCCGGGGAAGTACGACCGCCGCCCTCATAATCCAATAAATGATGCCGATAAATAATTATTATTGTCACGTAGTAATGGTGGTGAAGTTGGAGAAGTTGCCCGCGTCAGAGGAACAGAAAGAAGAAGCAATTAAAGAAGATACCATTACTCCTAGAAGAAAACGCACGATACCAAAGAAGTACAAGCAATACACATCGGATGACCTTCAAAAGGCTGTCGATGCGGTGGCCAGTGGCCAGATGTCGCAAAACAGCGCCGCGAAGAGGTTCAAAATACCTATAAGGGTATTAGCTAGTGCCTTGAAAAGTGAGTAATAATAATTTATACCAGTGGCCGAAAATCGATTGTAATTTAGGAAATGTTTAAGTTTGACCAATATTCAAATAGTTTTGTAAATAAAACTACTTTTTTTTCTCGACGGGCTTAACAAAATGGCCAGCTTGTAACTGTGTATGAGTCAACCTGACATTTTAAAATTCTTTGGCGACAATCTCTATTCTGCGCGACTGTTTGACCACAGTTTTGATTATTATGTGCTTAACGCTGACAATTTGGAAGTAAACAATGAATTACAAGATTTTCTTTATTTTAATTTAATGCATTTGTACATAAATTATATACACATAGTTTTCTGCACTCTTTCTCCATATAATCTTTCACGATGCCAAACGGAAGACATTCCGTGTACGCAATATGCTTATAAAGGGGTACAAAGATTTTCTTCACGTATTAATATATAGATAATGGGCAGTAATATAGACAGTACTTCGTCCGGGGAGGTACCAACGCCGGCCTCAATACGCCATGAAGTAGTCTGGATAAAGATGGTACCCCCGAGACATCGCACCTTTAAACCCCCTCCGCCTTCCCACCGCGGTGCAGTATTGCAGTAAGGTATGAGGGCGGGGCAAGACGTTCTCTTTTCGATTCGTGAAGACGACCGTGTTACCTCCCCGGACGAACTGTAGTCCTACCAACTATCAAATAATATATAATTAAAGGTCAGGTCACGATTAAAAGGGAGCCAAAAGTCAAAGCGAAACGGAAAACGCCGGCATCAACAAAAAAGAAGATGAAACAACTGTATCCGGAACAAAATCTGTCCAAAGCGATCGACGACGTGTGGAACAAGCGGCTCACGCAGACGCAAGCGTCCAAGCACTACAAGGTGCCCAGATCGACTATCTTTGGGATGCTGATAAGTAAGTAGATGGAAGTAGATAGCCTATTCAGGGAGTCCGTAAGCGAAGCACTGATTGTTCGCTCACGAGTGTGCGGGCGGGGTGCGCGCTCCGCGACACGCCCACCGCTCGGCCCACAGCGACGGCGCATAAGGACACTATCGATTTATTCGCTTTTATTTTTGAGTCCTAGACATTCTAATCTAACACTGTTTTTTGTCTGGGGTTCGGATCCCGCACGAACTTCTGATTTTTCGAAGTTATGTGCCTATTAGAAAATAATGTTTACTTGTTTTAACGGTGAAGGAAAACATCCTGAGGAAATCTACACATCTGAAAGTTCTTTGCAAAGTTCTCGAAAGTGTGTGAAGTCTACTAATCCTCATTTAACCAGCGTAGTAGACTATGACCAAACACTTCTCATTCCGTGAGACATTCATGTAAATCTGTATATATATATATATATATATGTTTAATGACAGTGAATCTTTTAAATGTTGTAGAAAAGTATGGAAGATCAACAAAGCCGGAGCCAGGCGAGGAACACAGGCCGGTGAAGAAGAAACAGGTCGAGGGGCCGCTAGAGATGGTGAAGCACACTACGAACATCCTCGCCATCATGGAGAACTCGAACGCGACGCCGATCCGTTGCCACGGAGACGGGGGCTACCTCTGCTGCTTCTGCGACCAGCAGTACCCCGAGCCGGAGGACCTGAAGACCCACACGATGCTCGGCCACGACATGAAGACCAAACGGACCTTCACGAAGGGCAAACGACCCTCGTCGTACTTCGTGAAACTCGACATCTCGTTTCTCAAGTGCACTGTCTGTGATCGTGACATCGATAGCTTGGAAGCTCTGTTGACCCATTTCGTTGATCAACACCAGATCAAAATCTACAACGATATCAAGAACCACATTTTGCCGTTCAAATTCGAAACCCAGGAGCTCCGCTGCACGGTCTGTGCGAACGTCTTCAACAATTTCAAGGTCCTCCAAACGCACCTGAACGTCCATTACCCCAACTACGTGTGCAAAGTGTGCAATTCCGGCTTCGTATCCAGCATGATCCTCCACAGCCACTCCAGAGGCCACGTTACCGGTGTGTTCAAGTGCGATGCGTGCTCGAAGGTGTACAACACGCAGCGGCAACTCCGCTGCCACCAGAACCTTGTCCACAAGCAAGCGTACATGGCGAGCAAGTGCGGCTATTGCCATGAGAGGTTCAAATCGTATCATAGGAAGATGGACCACCTGATTCAGGTCCACAATGTCAAGCCTATGACGTTTGTTTGCAACGCGTGCGACAGAAGCTTCAAAAGCCAATCGGCGTTGAGGATACACAGAAAACGAGATCACTTGATGGAACGCAAGTACGCGTGCACGGAATGCGACATGAAGTTCTTCGCTAGAGTCATGTTAGACGCGCATATGCTGAAGCACACGGGTGTGAGGGAGTTTCAATGCGACGTGTGCAACAAGTCGTACAAGCGGCGCCACACTCTCAGGGAGCACATGCGGATACACAATAATGACCGACGGTTCAAATGTGAGCAATGCGGAGCCGCCTTCGTCCAGAAGTGTAGCTGGCGGGCGCATATGCGGAGCAAGCATGGCGTTATCAGCTGATAGTCGAAGATATCTAGCACACTAAAACTGTACTTCGTACAATGCGTGAAGGGTTTAGGGATTAATAGTCAAAGATATGTAGAACAGACTCATTGGACGGTATGGCTTTATTGCTGTTTGTGTTATCTGTGGTGCTATAAAACGGGTGAATAGCAGAATTACTAGAAGAGAATATCTAAGGTACTTAAAATTAGTATCTATGGCACTAAACATCGCTCAAATTATGTTATTAGCTGAAACTTAAAGACTATTCAGCCCATGGTATTATGAGCTGATTGACAAAAGATAGCTAAAATATAATACAAAGCGGATTTTTACGAATATGAGCTGAGGCGCCACTTTCTTCGTGAATTATCAAAAACTGTCAGTTTTGACAGCATGAGATAGTTACAATTTCATTTTTAGCCTTTATTAATATCTGCGTCATATATAAAACTACATTTAAAAGGTGGTAGAACATTTTGACATTTTGCAGAGCACTACTACTCAGTCGATATTTGATTTTAGTATATGTTTATTTATTCACTGCTGAAAATCGATCCAAAATGAGATAACAGTTCGGTTACCTCAAAACATTTATTTTTTACAAATCTTTCTATGGTCTAGATCCGTGTAAATCAATAGGAAAAATCAGCTTGTACAGAATTATGTACAATAATTGTACAAAATACATATTAAATTTATGTAAAAAAAAATTATTAAAGTACATTTGATGTAATTTAAAATAAATTGTTTTTTTAACATCTGCCTTATGCATTCTGTAATAATCGTCGATATATATTATTATACTCTTTGGTTGATATATCACAGTCCCCGACACGGATTACTATAGATGTCTTATATCCTTCAGAATGAGAAGAGTTATCCAAGTGCTTTCTTCATGACGGGTATTATATTTTAGTTTATAATTTTCCATGCTCGTCAATTTCACGTTAGTTAAAACTAAAAAAAAAGAAAATTGAAATACTTAAAAATACGAGTTGGTGAACTTTACAGGATTTAGAAAACGCTAGAGAACGTTAAACGCGCGAGTCGAATGCCTGATTATAATTCTTTAAAGAGGTCTTAACTTAAAAAGGAACAATAAATTAGTAGCCAATTATTAGTCATAAATATTTATTTATTTAAAAATCCTCAGAAGCGTTATCGTATCATATTAGGAAATAATAGTATTTGTATTTAATATTCTCAGGAATATATCAATATTCAATTAAAATAAAACTAAAAAAGAAAAGTTATTATCTTCTTTGTTTATATACTTAGTCATACTTTGAAACGATGTCGCTTCACCTACGTAATTAAAGCTTTTGGTATTCAATATGCTCATGAATATTTCAATATTCAATAAACTGAAAGTTAAAAAAAAATACGTTTTTAGCCGTCCCGGATTGATGTCTGTCAACGTCAAATTAAGATTTTTTGACAAATGTCAAGACAAGTGGCACCGGATGCCAATGTTATGTTATTAATTAGTTTTAAAACCAAATATTATCTTAAAAAGTAAAAATGAGTGTTAATAGTAAAAAAGGCCCCGTATTTGATTGCGGCGAGTGCAGATGCTGTGGTGCAACAAAGCGGTGTCGTTTATTAAACGTCGAATATGAATTTATGGGGCAAAAGGAGTTGTATTCAGACATGTTTATGGACTGTTTTGGTTTAATGGTACGTTTATCATTGATCTAATACCGTCTCAGGTTTGAGACGGGTCTTACAGAATGGTAGGAGTGTAGGCTACGCTGACCATGTATAAGTTGCAATTCTTTAGAAAACTGAAAGCATTATGGAGATCTTACAGGCGTATGTTTACACTTGGCCTGGATACTGTGTACGCTTCTCCAATGCGAATTGTTCGCAGATATGGATTAATGGCCAAACAGTGTTGAATGTTTTCAATCTGTCAATAGTATTTAATAACTTCCTATGGTAACAGTTGAACGTGCCCTCCAAGTGTGAGAGAGTGGAATCTTGAAGACTAATGTTATTTATAAATTATTGGCTGATTATTGTAATTGAATATGTTTTTTTCCAGCTCTCACACCTTGATGGTGAGGAGAAAGAGAGATTGATCTGTGCAACATGTGTTACTCGCTTACGAGAGGCACGAGACTTCCGGAGCCAGGTTCTGGTTTGCGAAGAAAAGCTGTTACGTGCCAATATACAGCTTGGTGGAGACAGTAATAACATTTTATGGCACTTATTCAATTTAATATAATTTTTTTTAAAGTTATGCTTTTGGTGCATTATGAAAAATATTTATGTTTGGCATGCACAATGTTACAAAATCACTCTATGCGTTATATCCTCTTGGTATTAAATTAAATGGGACTTCGGTTTGTCTTAAACATTCCCACTACTTTAAGGAGTATGTTGCACATCTCATCATCTCATCATATGCAGTACATCTGTTAAAATTTTTTTTTTATTATGATTATTATTTTCATTGCAATCTGAAGTTATTTTTTTAATGAAAGGAGTCAACACGCATGAAGACTGTCTGATGTTACTGGTATATATGACCAATCTTAAACAGGACATTAGGTCTAAAGTGACTGGTGGTCAGTCTATTTGGTGGAAGCATTAAGGTTTTTTTTTGTTTTTTTTAGATGAGTAGCAAATGAGTGTGCAAGCCATCTGGTGTTAAGTGGTCACTACAGCCCATCGACACCCACATTTATATTGGATGTGGGTGTAACATTGTATAGCAGTCGTCAAACCTCATCGGAGGTCTTCTGGATGACTTGGACGGACATTGGAGCAATGTGCGTGAGTAAGAGTATGCTCCTAAGCCTTTCCCAGTCGTGGGGAGAGATCCACGCCCAGCACTTGGACATAAAAAGGGTTGGAGCCAATATATTTAACAGAACATTAGTATCAAAAATGAATATATAATGGATCTACAATGTGTTTTTGGTGCCATGGGCATAAAGACGAGGACACATACCCAGACCAGAAATTTAAAATCACAATTTAGATTTCTGTCGGACCGGGAATTGAACCCGGAACCTTCTGCATGTCAGACAGGTATGATGACTGCTGACCCATGGGTCATCAGTGGGATTGTATTTATTAAAAAAAAAACGGAGTCCCCCTCGCCCCAAATCTAACACACCTAAAAAAAAGAAAGCCAACCTGCGGTCAATTGAATCAATCAAAATCAGTGGTCAGCAATTTGAAAATGTATTTGTGTTTATTACAATTTTGCATTTTTATGTTTTAGGTGACCAAAATATAAAAAAGGAAATTGAAATAGATCTGAAGGAAGAAAGGGAACAGGAAAACAATAATGATGACGATGGCCACAATGACACAGATGATCAGATTGGTGATGGTAAGTGATGATACAATATTTTCCGTGTAGTGTTGTTAGTAGTAATAATAAGCAATAAAAGATTTTATCTTTCCAAGAAAATATGTTATTTTTCCACTAATATATCATTAACATATGTTACATTTCCAATTTGAATTTTACCATACGCATGGTGCAGTGGTAACCATATCAGCCTGGTACGTTGAGGCTAGGCTTTCACTGCTTACGCTAGCTGCTATTCTACAAAAAAAATGATTAATTTACAGAACATATCCAAGACAGAAGCAGTATGGAATCACCAGAACACGATGAAGAACTAAGTGCCATGGACCCCAAAAGGTTAAGACGCACACGTCGCAGGAAAGCTGAAGTGAAACAGGAAGGGAATGGGATTAAGAAGAGAACTAAGCTGTCTGTCAAAGATCATCTGAAAGCGAGGAAGGAGATGCTTATTAGTATGAAAAGGACTAAGGAGAAATTAAAGAAAGTGCTCCGGAAAGGCAAGTGAAAACCCGAGTCTTAAATTACATTTTGTATCACTTTCGCGTAATTGTAGTGTCAAAAACGAATAGAAGATTCTTATGTTTAAGTGTTTTTTTTATGTTTGAAGAGTAGTAAACGAGCATACAGGCCACCTGATGTTAAGTGCTCACTGCAGCCCATATACACCTACATCTAGCTGCGAATAAAATTGAAGTTTTATCTAAGGTCGTACGTAGATGCGTCATTACTCTTGAAAACTAATGTCCGTACCTACAAAGAAGTAATTACTTGTTCCTTTGTACTTTGTTGATTAAGTCCTCACTGTTACTTGATAAAGCCTTCATTGATTTGATTTGATGAATTGCTTGGGTGGGGATTCTGACTTTTGACAGCGCTAACTTCAAGCAATTACTAAACTGTAAAATAAATACTATATACTATACTCACTTTAACTTCTTTATAAATACGACCATAAGATGATCGCCTCGTTGTAAGTGTGCCCGGTAAACGTAACTCTCTAACCGAAATACAAGCATTCCTTCACGCGGTTGCCAGGCACCTTATAGCGAGGCGACCATCTTAGTCCTCAGGAATAGTAACGCCTCTTTGTATGACCTCAGATAAGACTTCAGCCCTGTTTGTGGTTAAAT
>DWKL01001778.1:0-13912 GCA_018249415.1 Phareas burnsi | reverse complement strand
AAGTTATTACTTGTAAAGAATAGAAATCTATACAATAATTTAATTAATACAACAGAGTACACAAAGCTACCGCAGAATATAAAAATTATACAATATGCACATGGCACAGAAAATATTCTAATACCCATTTACTTGCAATAATTGATGGACTTACTAATCTTGCTATGTTGTAGTTTTGATTGTGATGGCCAAGGGGAATAGTAAGAGAATTTTGGTTTCAAGGGTATCTTGTATTTTCTTAGACTTGGTAGTTCTCAAAGCGGTAAATACCTTCCTTTAATATTAATATAATGATACAATATTATATACCTGGCTGCAATCTTTTTTATGTTCCACTGCTTGGCACGGGTCTCCATACAAATGAGGGACGCGTAAATCATATTCAACCAAGTTCCTTCAATACATGTTGGAGGAGGGCATTCAGGTTAGCGGTTAATCTGTGACCAGACGTTTTCAAACAAAAAAAAATTCTAATGATAACGACTAGGAATCGATAGCTTTACGTGCTCTTCGAAGCACGGAAATCATGGAGGATCATGTAGGGGTGCGATCTCCCGAGTGAAAATATGTAACTTTGTCGACATGGTCGAGTCATCTTATCTGGATTATAAACTCATTGTGCTACTGCATTTGGAGGTCGCGTATTAACATTCCTGACATTACCTACCTAAATGTAACAGAGACAGAATCCACGGAAGACCACAGCATACGTGCCCGGGCGTAGTAACTGTGTTTTGAATGTTTCATACAAATTCATTTACAGGAACGCAAACCTAGGATTTCCTTACTGTTCTCTTTACTATTGTAGAAAACACACCAAAATGTCACAAAAAATAATAAAATGCCGACCTTTTTTTCAGATAAGCGTTCGAAGAACTACACTTTTCGTTTTGTTTTGTAGTTCTTTTCTAATTAAATTTGAATTCTAATTTGCATTCCCCGTTGCCAGTGAGGTTGGTGGCCAGATACTGATTTAATAACAAAAAGTAAACTAAAAGTAAAACATAAAATAAAATATAAATATTAGTATGCGTCGCCTATAACTATTAACAATCAATTCTATAAGTACCTACTATGATATGACGAATACGTACAAGAAAATTTTAATTGAGTTTCCTGTTTTGACTTGGAAGGTAGTTGTTATCACTATTACTATAAGTACACTTAGTATACATTTATTTTACCTCCTTGTTTGTCGTGTTATATTGCAGAGTTACATTTTATTAAAAGGAAGACAGCAAAAAACAATTTAAAATGAAATGATAGTATGATCTGATTAACGCAACTAGCACCTATAGGAGATATTTGGGTGTATTTTATAACTGTGTTTATAACGTCCAATTACAAATAGGAATGAATCGATTGAATAATTGCGTAAAACCCGCAGCTGGCGCATCTTAATGAGCAACTAAAGGACTGTGAACTAAAACCTAGGGTCAATCCTGAGCCGGAGCTCTCCCGGAGCAACAGTGCGCATGGGGTAGTTGTGGTGTCCAGAATTAATTTGGTGGAGTAAAATATGTATTCCATATTGAATTTGACAAATATTAATGGCGTCTGATGCCCCTACTATATCTGCAGATATCGCGGGAGACAACAGAGGGACTTCGACAAGTCTACAAGGGCAACAATGCATTCTTGTAAAGCCACGCGTCCCCTGATGGTACCAACATACAGCCGAGTGCGGCGATCACATCAAATTCACTCTTCCAGATAATTTACAATAGGGATTTCAAGAGCAATAGATGGATGGATATACATCAATGTTCACTTTTCTTTGAGTATGTTAATGAATTAGTGTATTTAATATCTTTAAATAAAGAAAAATAATAGAAGTGAAGGAGAAAGAGGGTATCTTGTTTTTCATAAAGCGCACGTTGTTATTCGACGATTCAATGTGACATACATACAGTGGATTGTTTATAAAAATAAATTGTTCTCTGCTTTTACAGTATGTACTTTTAACGGTGCATATTTTTTAATTCCTTGTACGGATTCAAATATCTTATAATGTTTGATTATACTATACTACTTAATCTTTAAGCATTTTAAAAACTATAAATGCCAAAAGTATATTTGAATACTGTGGATATTTTCAATACAGATAATAATTAAAATTAATAGCAACATTACAACTGTCAGCTGAGTTTAGTTTACGTCTATCAAGCAATGGTGGTATTATGACTATGACCTCTTGAAAATAATTTATATTTCAAGTTATCTGGTATTTTGTCGTACTCATATGATTGTAAATATCGTTAAAATGACCTCAGTTCGTTTCAATTAATGTTGTTGAAGTGCAAGAGGTTACATTATAGGATAATAAGTGACGTTCATTTTGTGTAAGTATTGAATCTTTGTTGTTCAAACGCAAAAAACAACACGTTCCGTTTTGGTCGAAAACTATGATTTACATAATTTTGACTAATGTATTTTATACATATACGTGCAGTTATTTATAATTACTTCTAATAATATAAAACTATAATGATTTCTTACAGCTCCTGACGTTTGTGTTAAATTTAGTCAATACATACTGTTTATTATTATGTTTCTGTTCAATCTACTAGAACCATACATAGTGTAGCGAGTATATGATTTTATTTATCGTCGGATTTTTTTATGGATTACACAATTTTCTTAATCGTACATGTTTATTGTATTATGATATATAATTATGGACTATTTTGGGGCCTCGATATTTGAAGGAACTGTAATGTAAACGGATAATTACGCGTCGTAATACTGCAGTGATTTTTATTAATATCCAAGATTAAAGTTTTATTAACTAATTTTAAAATAGATAGCTTCTGTATTGTATTCTGATAAAAAATAAGAAATACACAAAAAGGATAGTAAATGTTTTGTGACTACAGTAGAACTACCATCACAATTATTTCTGCTATAAAGCTATGTTTGCCCTGAAGTACTGTTTTGAAAGGCATAGGACAGACTAAAATGTGTCATTCCAAAGCTGTCCCACAAGGGCTGTAATACATTTGTGATGTAGCGATTGTGAGTCAGCAGTGACTGTGCTGGTCTGACATACTGAGGTTTCCAGGTTAAATGCCTGGCCAGGTGATTAATTTGTTATGTACTTGTCTATAAGTGTCCATGGAACTCCTATAAATATCTATAGCTTAAGATATAGAGATTCCTGATGTGGAGTTGAGTGAGAAAGCATTATATATTTATTAAGTGTTGAACTTCAAGTCTTTTGTTTTGCTGATATTATAACACTCCATGGCTCATGTATAATTTAATTCATTTATAAAGTTAAGTGAAGTCAAGTGGGGTTGAGAGTTAGATGGGTAAGTGTTAGTGGATAAATTTCATGTGTGCTTCCATGTTTTGGGGGCAATGTTAAGCTGTCAGTCCCAGTTGTTAACATTGGATAGTTGTTGTTAAACCTCGTCAGAGGCCTTGGGGGCAGATTGAAGTTACTCACCCATTTATCAACTAATCTGTATTGGGGCAGGATGGTGGATCATGCTCCAAGTCTTCTCTAGTTTTAAGGAGAGTTGCAGCCACTACGATACCAACAATGAAATTGGAATATATATTTGATTAAACAGTCTGTTTTTTTTCAGTTCCATGGGTTTCAAATACAGATGTAACTGTTACTAATTGTCGCAGGCTTGTCAATTATATAAGCCAAGCAGTAAAAAAAACTGCAAAGATGTTGTATGTGTTTCATGTGGATGCTGGTCAAATGACCACATATGATATGAACCTTACTTTGCAAAGGTATGTTGTTAGTAAATTAATAAAAGAGAATAACAAATATATTTCTGATATATTCAGTAGCGTTTTAAAAGTTTTTATGAATACATTTTCAGTACCTATATTTTTTTTTTAAGTTGAAAAATGATAGGGCCTTAAAGACACCTTGTTGATGCCATTTTATATTCAAATATATCTGTAGAAATCTTTGAAATACAGTTTCGGTGTGAGTCTCAATTTTACTATCCAAGTATTTTCAACAAGTAACAAATAAATAGAGATTTTTACAAATTCCACTCCTATTATTACATTTATTTATTTCGATAAACTATATTTCTTGATTTCTTGATAGAATGTGTTGTTCTTGATTGATAAAGAAGAAATAATTTTATTGTTTGTAATATATATAAATATGTCATTTTAGTGTTGCAAGTTTGAAATCTGCAATAGAAAGAAAGACCAAGATACCAGCAAACTCGTTGGTGCTTCTCGTAAGTGGTGGTGAGGTGTTGCTGTCAGATCATATGGTGTCCTCATACAGTGCAGGCACTGACACCAATCCCATATATATGTTCAGCAAACCTTCAGTCAAGGACAGCCGTCTCAAACCCTCTAGTAAGTAGAAATTATATAATTTAAATTTCTAAATAAATGGTCCATGTCTGTTGGACTTTTAGCTACCCATCTAAAGCTAATTAAAACTTAAATGAATTTAATTATGTGTACATGTATAATTATGTGTTTCCTATTTATTAACATCAATAAGTTCTCTAAAAGACACCTTTAATAACTGTAATGATTAATATATGACATTATTCAAGTTGATTTTAAGTGAAAAAATGGGATAATGATACCTTGAAATTGAAACAACTTGAATATATTTTATAGGTTGTAAAACTAATTAATTTCAGGGAAGTACCACTCTTACCATTATAATAATCCCCCTTGAAGCATTCATATCTCTTGTTTGGAGTTGTGTGGTTGCCGAACACACTTACAGCGAGGCAACCATCTTAATCCTTAGGAGTGATAATGCATTTGCCCATGACCACAGACAGAACTTTAGTTTTGTTTGTGATTGGATGTTAATGTCTATGGGCTGCAGTGACCGCTTAACATCAGGTGATCCAGGCACGCTCATTTGCTATATAAACAAAAAAAAACTATAATTGATAATAGCTATTTTTTATGCATACAATTTTTTTTGGATCCTTCATTTTAGTGTGCGGCGATCTAAGTCCAATAGTGGAGTTGAGCACGGGCGAGTTTCGCAGTGATACTCGCAGCGAATTTGACAGCAAGTCTGTGCCGGAGCTGAAGAGCGCGGTGGAGACTTGCTGCTCGTCGGTAGCGAACGTGCGCACTGTGATATCGTGCGCAAACCTCGCTCAGCAGTTCAGCGAATATGCGCACAAAGTGTCCAGGAGCTGTGAGCAGCTGGTACACGAGCAACATCTGCAGCATCAGGTTTATAAACTATCAATGAGTATATCAATTAATTTGAGCTATGCTGTGTTGTACGTGTGTATATATATTTTTTGATAGTTGCTAGAAGTATAGTTCGTTCGAAAAAGGACCACCGCCAACCTTAGAATCCGCCGTAATGCAATTCTTGTGTTTTGGTTGAAGAGGTGAGGTTGTCGGGTACATTCACAGCGAGGCAACCATCTTAATCCACAGAAGTAGGAACGCGTTTAAAAAAAGATAAAATTATAATCTATGTATATCTTAACAAAAGAGATACTTTTCTTATTATGGCTTACAATCTTTTGTTTGATCCCTTGTTTATACAGCAATAACATATGTGTCACTGATACTGTAATGGCCTGAGATTTTCCTACCCAGTAGAATCAAATGGGATCATAGACTAAGTATTAAAATAGACTCTTAATGCTAGATATAGCATCTGTAAGTCAGATAGATAATCTGAAAAACCAGGTCTGGGAATATCATGGGTTTCAATATATTGTAAGATTGAGTTCAGTTCACAAATACAATGGTGAGTTTGCTAAGAATAATTATTACTTATTAGTATTATTCTATTTGGAAAACTTTTTTATGTGTGAGCCACAAATTTGGCCAGGCACATTGAATTTAATACAATATTTTAAAGTAAAATTCATCCATCCATGTGGATGATGCTATCAGCCACATCAAAGGTATCAAATAGTAATTCAACTACCTACTTATAACATAAATAGTTTGACCAGCACTTAGTTCACAATATAACATTGTTAGCCAACATAAGGCAAATCTGCTAGTAAATATTTGTTTATGATTAGTGCAGCTGGAGGACTCGCCTTATCCTTATCTTAGGTTATTTAGAAAGTGGCCTATCTGTGTTTTCATGTCCGTTGAAAACTTAAAAACAGATTTATAAATAAACTGTTTGCTTTCACAACTGTTTGTTTATTGACTAGGCGCTAAGACTAGTAAGGTGTACTGACTAGAAAAGTAATGAAGAGAAACTAAGCATTTTTCTAGGTTTAAATTACATACAATACTATACTGAGAAGTATCAAAATGGACTGTTATATCTTAATATTCAACGCTTGATGGACCAGACATATGGGACAGATGGGAGGGCATTATTTACGACTTCTCTATTTCTTAATAGGTGTTATTTAATCAATTTGCCATTAAAAATAACTGTTGTTTACTGTACAATTAAGTTTTCCTCAAAATTACTAGGTTGGTGACTAAACGCATATAAAAATAACTATTTTAGTAACGAAATATTATTAATACAAGTAACCAGTGATATGCCTTAGCACGCTTATTTTACCTACTGAATGTATGATGTGTTTCCAATTAGTGGAAAGTCCAGTCTTTTTAGGGCCAATATTTTAAATATAATATTCAGATACAAACGCGGGCATGTCCGCCCGCAGAATGTTAATGCAGAATGTTACATTTTAAATTTTGTTTTAATTACTTCGATGTTTATGTACAGGGTTGGACCGCGGTTGTTGCAAATTTGGAGGACATATTCAACGAATTCTGCGAAAGGTCACGGAGTTTTAAGGAATCGTTTAAGAAACATCGCCAAAAAAAGGAAGAGTACGCCGACCAACTAAAAACGTACGTAAATAATTGTTCTCGTGGAACATATAAGATAAATTAATAATATGTAAAAATAAGGTATATTTGTTGCTCAAAGTTGTACAAAATCGTTATTCACACGAAGTAAATAACGTAGATTGTTAAACATTTAAATTTTAAAAGCAAATTTACATATAATACCGACGTAATATGCATTCTTTAAAAAAAAGGCGTAACTCAGTACGTTGACTTCTGTCCATTCCGTTGATGTCACTTTAATTATAATTATTATATCAACAATACAGACGGGATTCAATCATGTTTATATTCCATTATAACTATAATTATGTTGAATTGATACAGTCCTCATAATCTGCTGTGTAGCGATTCGTATTTCGATTGAAGAGATGTGATTGTAGGGTACACTTACAAGAAGGGCGACCGTTTTACTCTCAGGTAGTTGCATCTACGTACGACTTTAGTCCTGTTTGAGGTTGGATGTGGGTGTTCATGGGCTGCAGAGACCACTCAACGATTAGGTGACCTACAAGCCCGTTTGCTACTCTTCTGATATAAAAAAATACAGACAATTCAGCTAACAGTTATTTCTTTCGTTTAATGTATTTCGGCATTGATCTAACTCGATACGCAATAGTATTTCGTTAGAAAGACGTTTGTTGTAGCATTTTTTTACTTTTTTGTAAAGACAAATAGCAAATGAAAATTAACTCACCTGATATTAAGTACTCACTGATGCCCATTGACATCTGGAACTAACACCATTTAGAACTGGAACCCCTTAAGCTATAGAGCCGTTACATACGAAATCACTTTTCGAGTTATGTCCAAAAAAGAGAGTGATTTTTAAAAATCAGTCATCACCATCGATCTCTGAATATTCCACTACACATTTTACGTTACAGCACTTTAGTTTAAGGACGGCAGTGAACTCGATCTTGCATGCGTTGGTACTCCAGGGAATAAAGGTCGAACGCCTCGACGATGTATCTGTCTTACTAAACCACCTGACCGCCATCAAACTTGAGCACACTAACATTAGTGTGCTATTATAAGATAGGACGGTGATGCCGTGACAGACAAATGTTAAAGTCCTACCACCCGTGTGGTTTAACCATACCGGTGCAGAGCGCCTAGGGATCCGGGTTCGATTGGCGGTAGGCCAGACATCTAAATGATTAATTAAAATTTGCATTCGTCTTTGTATGTATCACTGGGTTGGCACTGGGTATTCTGGTGTGTGTGGGCTATGAGTGTAGGAAACGTTCTTTATTATTTTATTTACCTCTCAAAACTACTGTACTCTGGTTCTGTTGTTCAGGCTCAACAAAGTATTAGAATCGCTCGGCACCATACCGATCCTGCCGGCTCTGCAGCTGAACGCGGAGGCGCACAGGTTCTCGGCCTTCGACGTGTTCGAGGACACAGACTTCGAGGGCCAGCATTACAGGAGTCAGCCCCTTGAGAGCAGTTCGGAGAACAGGGGCACTCAGGACTTCGGCGTGGGCGTGTTCAAGTTGTCGGATGAGGATGGTGAGGTTCTAAATGTCCGTATTACTATATCTACGCGTGTAAATAAAATTGGCTGTGTGACTAGTGTCTGTTCGTGATTTCTGTATATGGGTTAATCTTAGCAATGGCTGGAACGATTTTGATAGGGCTTTGCAGGAATTACTTTTAATGGTTACCGTTCAATGGGAATTCTAAAGGAAACAATTTTGATATATTTAGAAATATACATAACTAAATATATATAACTAATAGCTAGTTAACACTCTTAGGAGAATTAAAAAAAATCTTTCTTAGTGCTCATCTACGGAATGTAAGAAAATATTGTACAAAAGTTCATGCTTCTAGACCCACCGGTTTGAGTTGTGCTTTGTCTATCGGTCTGTCAGTTTTAGTTTTATAAAACTCTGAAAAACCTAGAGGGTAGTAGAACTATATATAGTTTTTCCGGGGAGGTACCACCGTCGCCTTCACAATCCGCCGTGGAGCTATTATTGTGTTACGGTTGGAGAGGTGTGATTGCCGGATACACTTACAGCGAGGCGACCATCATAGACCTCAGGAGTCCTCATCAACCTCAAATAGGACCATAATTTTATTTGAGGTCAGATGTGGATGTCCATGGGCTGCAGTGACCACTTAACATCAAGTGGCCTGCACGCTCGTTTGCTACACTTCTCACACAAAAAAACGACTTGAACATAATGATATCTACTTAATTGAGTAGACGTCATATGTGCTAATACAATGAGGAATGGAACACACAAGTCCCAAAAGGTCGGGCCCCGCGCGTGTTGCGGTTACGTGTAATCCGTCGGCGTGTGTTATGTATTAAACATTTGCATTCAACAACATTGTTTGTCGTATTGGATATCGTAACACGCAATCTATCTTTATGCAAATGATTCGCTTTATGATTATGTTCTAATAGAACAACCAGACACGAGTCTAATGTTGTGAGATGTATAGATCGTGTTCTATTTGAGGTGCTGCATAATTTGCTTTCCGTTAAAGTCCTAGAGGTTTATAATTTGATTCCTTTATTGTTAATAATGGTTCTAAAGTTAGCTTAGGTCCTAAAATTAGTTACCCATATTAATAATAATCTTAAAGTCGACGGTGCATTGGCGACTCCTCTGGTGTTGCAATTGTCCGTAGGCGGCGGTGACCACATTCCATCAGGTGGTCCGTCTGCGTCATCGCTTGGCTAAGATAAAAAAAATATGCAAATGTAACTCTGTTTGTTACTTTTCTACGACTTAATCGCTGAATCGATTTGGAATAATATTGTCAAGGGACTAGTTTGCATCTTAAAAAAGAACATAGGTGGCCTTTTGTTCCAAAAAATCACGAGTTACTTTCCCATTATATCTTGTTCATTGGCGCCAACCTTTTTATGCCCCACTGCTGGGCACGTCTCTTCCACAACTGGACAGGCCTAGAGCATACTTTACGGACGGCTTTACGTGTTCTCCGTAGCACGGAAGCGCTCATGAAATTTAGCCACTAGCGGTCACCCATCTTACTTCCGACCGCGCCCGACGTTGCTTAACTTCGTCGATCGGTTACGATCTACGCATGCCGCGGGCTATGCGTGCTATTAGTATGGATAAAGATTTGATTCGTATTCAATCACTAAAATAAATAGGGAACATACGTGTCGTTGTGAGCTGATATACATAATACAGTAGTGTGAAAAGCGTGACGATCTTGTGTGTATGTGTGTCACCTAATGTGTCTCGTAAAATCAACGCGGATAAAGTTGCCGGTATATGTACTTCTTTTATATAGATTTTATTTAATATGATTGTTCATGAATTTTATAGTAGAAATAAAAGTAGGACATGCAGCATTTTTAATAAATAATAGATCAAACCGTACTTGACTTAGTTCATATTCTTTCAATATGCTTGTAAGATCTTTTATGAACAATTTTATGGTGTTACCACAGTGTTTGATCAGAAGAATGCATCATCGAGCAATGAAGGGGCGGCTTCGTCGGAGGCCGCACAGCCGATCGAGGAATCTGAAGAGGGAATCACTTTCAAGGCCACCTCCACGGACAGCAAGGAAGAACCAACGCTGCTGCACTGGATCCTGGCCCAAGGGAACAAAGCCTCCTTACAAGATATTATAGACTATTGTGAAAAGGGGTTGAAATTGGTAAGAATCTAAACTAAGTAAAAAATAATAAATTACTTTAACGTAATTATGTTATGTATAGTAAATAGGTAGTCCAGGATTGTTTTATGTTAGAAGAATAACAAACGGGCGTGAAGGTCACCTGACGTTAATGCCATGTCACTGCAGCTCATGGACACCCACATCTAATCTCATACGGCACTGAGGTCCTATCTGGAGTCGTACTTAAATGCGTTAAGAATCCTGAGGATTGAAATGATAGCCTCACCGCAAGTGTATCCGACAACCACGCCTCTCCAACCAAAACGAAGCATTCCTTGACGGTGAATTATGAGGGCAATGGTGGTACCTTCCCGGCTGTGTTGTAGTCCTACCACCTATTAAAAGGTAAAAAAGTACTCCAGGAAAAAAGTCTGTTTCCATAATATATATGTATAAATAAACAATATAAATAAAATAGTAATTATAGTCATAGTACTCAAGTAATTTATGTTTATTATTATCATTATATATTATATTAACACATTGACTGCGGCGCTAATATTCGAAACGACACACCCGTGCGGCGCGTAACGCTACTGGCGTGTTCAAGTACACCGGCACACACTGTATGTAAGCCGCACGGTAGGCGCGGACACTAAAACACGATAGATGTGTTTGCTGCAGTCAATGTATTAAATAAATAATAATCATAGTGCTTAAAACATAAATTTGTTATCAAAATAGCCGAAATTAAGGGTGTTTACACAGTTATTTACGCAACATTGATAACATTGTTACGCATCGCGGGTATTTTGCTATTATTTTTGTGTGACTACACTTTTGTAATATGTGGTCATTTGAACGATTTTTCGTTGCGTTACGCGACAGTTAACATAGAAACAAAAATCTTTAGTTACCTTAACTTTGTTACTAATAGCATTGACTAATTCTTTGACTAATTTATAAACGATAATTCCAACTTAAGGTCAATTGGTTGTTCTTTAAAGTCCTAGAACGCATTTACACCAATCGTGTAAATGTTCACCCTTAACTTTAAACGCCATGGTAAAAGGTGTGTGAAGACCTTTGCGATTATGTTAAAAGTAAACATTTATAATTACCAGTATGCTTGAAATTAGTCGTGTGTACGTGAAAATGTTGGAGAATTGCCAACGAAGTTCTCACTAAATGACATGGTAAGAATTTAAAACGAAAGATTTTTTTTTATGTGAAAAGAATAACAGACGTACATGCAAGCCAGACGTACGTGCAGATCACTGCAGCCTATACCTACACCTAACCTCAGACTGAAATCATATCTGAGGTCTTATGTAGTTACGTTACTGCTCCTGAGGACTACGATGGTCGCCTCGCTGTGAGCGTATCCGATAACCACACCTCTCCACCCGAAACATAAGAATTGTTTTAAGGCGGATTATGAAGGCGGCGGTGGTACCTCCCGGGATGAAGTAGCGTTCTACCGCCTAATAAAATTATATAAGCTTATATTGCAAATCATTTAAGAACTTCTTCAACATGGAATCTAAAGAGTTCTCACGAAATGACATACAAAGAATTTTCAACAAATGATTCCGTCACCAGATCGACGCCGAACCTCTCAAAGAACGCGAAGCAGAGCTGTATCACATATTGGAGTATGCCAATGTGCATGGATTGAAGCAGATAAAGGGCATCGAGGACCGGCTGTACGGGCTCGACCAGCTGCTCAGCGACGTGAAGAAGCTGGAGCGCGATCAAAAGGACCAGGCCGCTTCCATCATTCAGGTATGGAGAGTTGCTTACGTTCAAAGGCAAAAGTACAAATATACTCATATATTCTGCTTTATAATATTTGTGATATTGTATACCAGAAATATTATAAAATGTAAGTATCCGTTTGACTGCAAAAATAGTCTAGATTTATAGAAGCATGAAAAGAGATATGAATTAGAATAGAATTTCGGCATACCAAGCCGGGGGCCTAGGTTCGACTCTCGGGCGCACACTGATGATTATTCAATTTAACAGTAAGTATAAGAAATAAAACATTAGAAAATTTATAAATCTAAAAGTCTTAAGTAAATTCTTAACGGTCTGTGTGGTCTATCAATCTGCAATTGGCTTGGTTCACTGATTCTGAGAGAAGACCTGTGACCAGTGGTGGAACAATAATAAATAATAGTTGATGATGATGATCATTCAAGGATAGTGGTCCAATTATGGCCAACCAACTATGGCCAACAGTTGGACTACGGGTCTTCGATAGACGTTGTTCAATTATTATCTTGTAATTGTTCAATTATTATTATTATTGGACCCGTGATTAAACGAAATAAACATGTTCCATGGCATTCGAGGCCTTTAGATGTGTCCAGATTTGGTGCGAATTATTGGATTTATTACCTTCTAGCACCGTGAACGGCTAAATGCAGCGTGCGACCCATCAGTGCTGCCGACGTTGGTGCAGTCCCACGGTCGGCAGCTAGAGAAGCTGTTGAAGGGCCACCAGGTGCTGGTGGACATCAAACGTCGCATCTCCAAGTCTAAGGACGAACTCTCGCATATATTGAAGGCAAGATTGGAGTAAGTGTGTACTTTATTGTACCCGATTTTCTTAGAAAGTAATACTAGGACCGTTGGTTATAAATACTCCAACTGCAGCTGGACAGATAATTTAATGTATACCGGATGTTCAAATCCAGTTAGAAAATCTTCAATTCATTCATAAATTCAACTTTAGATTATGTATAGTAAAGAAAATGTAGAAATTATATCATCATTTTGTCATCTTTAATTATTTTTGTACTTTTTTATATTAGCAGTTTTTTCAGGATTTAATTTCGTTAGTCGTGGTAAGGACAGGCATAGTATACTCCTGGCACATCTGTATCTGTATTAACTTACCCCATATCAGTGGTTTTGGTACATCATTTGATTTGTTGACTGTGAATGATGAATTATATTGATAAAAGAAAGATGAGGAATAGACGTCTTCTTATATATATATTTTTTTTATGTAATGGGGACAGCGAAGGAGCATACAGTTTATGATGTTGTTTGATCACTGTCACAGGTGTAACAAATCCGAAGACAGTCCTACCTGTTGATTACAGATACTATACTGTCCTTGGGGACTAACCTGGAACGCTACATATCAGTATCTCAACTTTCCGTTGCTGGTACGTGGCAGAAACCAAACATTTCAACTAGCAACGTACTTCGGCACATTCATAATGTCGTGTTATATGAGGCGTTCGCGGCTGGTGTCGCAGGGCGGTGCTGATGATCGAGAACTCGATGTCGGTGCAGGACGCGCACGCGATGCTGTCGTTCCAGTGCTTCAACCGGCTGGCGCGCTACTTCGGCATCGTGGCGCAGCTGCACCGCGCGCCCGCCGTCTACGTGCGCGCGCTGCACGCCGTAGTGTAGAACTGCGTATTTCGATTTGTTCATCGCACTTCAGAGACGCCACGTCGCCTCTTGTAGAAGTATGGTT
>DWKL01001777.1:0-13916 GCA_018249415.1 Phareas burnsi | reverse complement strand
AATATAAGGTTAAAAATGACAAATAAATCACGTTAAAACGTTATAGTTGTAGTTGTATTTTCTGTGGATCGTGTGCAATTTTGATAATCCTATTTTCCGACAGTGATGGACGTGCCTACATGTTATCGGAACAGGAGTATTAATAACGACCACTTTATGCGAAGGGCTCCATCGGGGTGGCACTTATTTAAATTCCCATTTTTGTAAATTTACATTAGATTCCACGTACGCTAAGATGTTAAGGTACCTCGTGTCCCTTTTTGTGTTGTAAATTGAGGGTCACACAAAAACCGTTGAGCTTACAAATACTTCGCCCATAACGTCCAGCCGCGGCCGGTGACGGTGAAAAAGTACGGTTCTGCCTACTTAATTTTTTTTATTCTTTTGATGTCCGTTTTACGCTTGCAACTATTCGCATTTTTTATATTAGACACATCGATCGCCATTAACCGGTGTACTGGTTGCTTTAAATTTTGGGAAAAAATTGTAAATTACGAGGGGACGATTATAAACACATGCGCGAGCGCGTCAAATCTTCAGCCGGCGCGCGCTCGGCGTTCAGGGACGCATTATGGCTTTTTTAAAACGACAGTAGAAACGGGGGAAGAGTATTTTTAAAAAATAAAATTACCTTTTTAACCAAAAAATGTGTCCCCGCTATCGAGTCCAATTGTTGCGTGTCGGCTGAGCACGCGTTCGATTTTATGTTTGTGAGGGATTTTTTATTACGCGGTGTGCGCCGTCACGTGCTACAGCGATACCGACTGCGTTCGACTTATCTGCTAGACAAACATGTCATTGCTCGGCAGACGTCTTGACACCAAACCCTTTTGCCCGTCTTAAAACAACTCGCCTCAGGCATGTTTTATTTAACAATGTTTACCGTCAGAGAAACCCTTTTATACCGTATATGCCATTGTTGATAACTTAGGTATTAAGCGAAGGACAACATATTCCTTGCTTCTATATACACAACGATGGCTCAAGAGATTTTATAGAAATTAGAAAATAGGTTTTTTTTTGTTATTGTGTATACTAGCATCATCGTCATTAACCATTATTGCGCCGCTGGTGGCTCGGGACTCCTTCCAAAATGAGAAAACTTTAATTTAGTATACCACGTCTGCGTGTCTAAGCGCAGATCGGTAGACTTCACACTTTTCAGAACGTTTAATTACGATGTTTTCCTTCACTGTTGAAAGGTGTTATATATTGATCTCATTATACGTCATACGCATAACACAATCTAATACGCATATATGCGCTAATACATATAACTTGAGAAATCAATGCAAACTTGAGAAAACTTGAGAAACAAGTGCGTATTGGATTCGAGCCCGGAATGGAAGGAAAATTCATATATATATATATATATATTTTAGGTTTATAAAGTAGCAAACGAGCATGCAGGCCACGTGATGTTAAGTGGTCACCACATCCCATGGACACCCACATCCAACCTCAAACAAAATCGAAGTTCCGTTTGAGGTTGTATATGGATGCGTCACTACTCCTGAGGATTAAGATGGTCGCCTCGCTATGTGTTCCTGGCAACCGCACCTCTCTAACCGAAACACAACAACTGCTTCACGGCGGATTATGAGGACGGCGGTGGTACTTCCCCAGACGAGCGATTGTTCTACCACCTATAAAATCACTATCATCACTCATAAGCTATCATTGAATACTTAATATGGACTATAGCTATACTATTTGCGTACATTACAGGGTTTCAGTCAATATTTCCTTAGTAACTAATTCAAGGTATTATTTATACTTGATAAGATTGCATTACGACGAAATTACGAAGAAGAGTAAAGAATACGGTAGCAAGGCTAGTTGCGGGCGACACCGAAAGAGGTGAACAAGTCACAACAACTTTTACTCCCTTCACGGGGTGGGCGGCCCTCCCCGCCGCGTTCGGAGGGTCTCTGGAGATGAAAGTTTTGTGGGGTTAAAGCAACTAACACATACGCATGTGTGAGACAACAAACGTGGGCACTTACCTAACTCTAACTTTAATTGTGTCTTTTCAATCGATACATTCTCAGAAACCACACGGCGGCTACCTTAGTAAGATATCACTTTCATGCTCGGTTTATAAAGTTAAACAAAGTTGGAGTATTGAGGAATACTGTAGTTTTGAAAGTAGATTTAGCAGCAAATATTAATTGATGTACATAAGTAATCAATACCTATGCCTGAAGGAACCAGTAAATAAATAATTATCTATATTGTAATCAGTTATTTAACGTAATTCTTTCCCACGCACACATACATTCGTAAACGGCCACCATAACGAACATCGTCGTATAAGATACAGTACAAGCCTATGTGAATTCGACCCTATGCGTCCACTCACCCTTCGCTATCCCCTTCTGCAAAAAACTGGACAATTGCATCCTTGCTCGTTGCGCTTGTGTCAACGATATTCTTCAGAATTGTTATTACTTATAAGTCGAAGTGAAAGAGCGTAGATATGAACATATCTGAAGTCAAACGATATTCTTCAGAATTGTTATTACTTATAAGTCAAAACAAAAGGCCATAAATTGAAATTGGCACACATTTTTAGAGTAATGTACGGGCCTTTTACTGATCCCACGCTGTCCGATTGTCCTACATTTAATGGCCATTACGGTTCAAAGATGCTGTATCTTTTAATGGGCAATAGGTAATTGTGATAGGTTGTCAGTTGTCATTTTCACGGAAATACGTAAAGCGGAACAAATAATATATATCGGCTAAGTACGAATCGGACGCATGCGAAGGATCTCGAAATGAAGAAAGAAAATGGTATTGTTTTTGGTAAATGCATATTGAATATGGATACGGTCCCCTTTTGTGGGACAGTTAGGCTTTTTAAGACAAACATTATATACTTCATAAAGGAGATTAAACGCGCGGTTCTGGCGGCGTATGCACCACGAAGTGTTTTAAAATTTATAACGCTTAATTTAATTTAATTTTTCACACATTTTTGTACACGGACCATTAAATATTTTTACTTTAAGAGGTTACTATGTTTATAATAAGTCTTCTAAAATTGCGTCAGAGATCCGTTAAATTGATTCAGACAGATTAACCCGTATTTGCAGGTTTAGTTGAAAAAAAAACGATTTTTATGGTTTGTATACATAAGTGTATGAGCTGACAAAATTAGATTTTAAAATCATAGACGGAAACTTCTATTTCGTTCAACTGTATGCATGAATTAAGCCACAAGGTCTTAAATTAACGTCACTTGTCTCCTTATAAGATGCATCGAATACTTGTGAAAACGCTTACGCTCTATGAAAACTCTAGGCTATACTAATATGTACAGGTAAATAACCTAATGTCTTTTTATGTCCCCCTGCTGAGCGCGGGTCTTCTCTCAGAATGAGAATAGCTAGGCTGTAGTCTCACGTTAACCAAGTGCGGATTGGTAGACTTCAAACACCTTCGAGAATTTTACAAAGAACTCTTAGATGTTTAGGTTTCCTCACAATGTTTTCACTTCACCGTTAAAACAAGTGACAATTAATTTCTAATACACGTATAACTTCGATAAATCTGCCTGCACGCTCGTTGTTGCTACCATTCGAATATTTAAAAAAAAAATAACTAGTGCATGTAACGTAACTTTTTTTTAATATATATGCCTATTTTGTGACATTCTTTTCTAGTTAGGGGGTCCTAATTCGAATCCAAGGCAACGCATAAACATATTTTTTAGAGTCGATATCTTATACGCGTGATTTCTATAATTTTCTCAAAGTACGTTAATTCTATAAATCCGTGCAGACGAGGTGGGCAATGATCTCTGTTTTAACCCTTCATATTTTGAGAGGAAAGTCGTGTTCAACTGTGTCACTTTACGTTAATTCTATAAATCCGTGCAGACGAGGTGGGCAATGATCTCTGTTTTAACCCTTCATATTTTGAGAGGAAAGTCGTGTTCAACTGTGTCACTTTTTGTCTATATACGAAATCGGTTTATGTCATCCTAACTTCGTATGGTAGCAACCGCACACCAGCTTTCGCAACACCCATTGGCCAAACAGTTACGACTTCAATGATATGAAAATGTTTTGCGAAATTCTTATAATAATTCTCGTATCATTTAAATATCTTTCTAGGTATTTCTTTTACATTTCTATGTAATTTCTATGATGTTACTTTCGATTTAATAAAGTGTCACTTTATTTGTATTCGTTATGGAATTTTTTTATCGATACCGATCGGATGTATAGATAACTACACTTTTATTTAAATTCAGTCGAATGACATTGAACTGGTGATTCGTTTTGTATTTAGTACCTATTTTTGATATGAACGTCATTGTTTCAAGAGGCAGATTATATCCTTACTTTAAAAATGAAATAGACTGTTACATTTCATTTAATTTATTGTTTAGTTATTTTATTATAGTGGCTTTAATAACGTACACTTTTGTTCTTAGGGATAAAAATAAAATGTTGCGATATATTTAACGTTGAATTAAATTTTTTGATTCAAAATACCAATCGATTCAAGAATACGACTACTGAAGCGTTATCCAAAAATACGGAAATCATCGGGCGGAATGTTTAGTTTTGTCATCGATTACGCAAACTGTTTCAAGGGTGCGCCGCGCTCTTTCATTGTGAAAAAATACGAGAGAGCATATATAAAAACTGGATGCAGCTGTCGGGTGGCACACATGCGAATTGTAGCGAAGCGCGACTCGAGGCTAAAGGACGTATGTGCAGCGCGCAGAGAGAAAGCATATGGCGTTTCGGTGCAGCGGCGAACTCATGTGGGGCGACCCTCGCGCACATAGGCCGATCGCGGGAAGGGTTCCTAGTTCAATCCGCACTGGGAAGGGTTTGCAAGGACGCCCGCCGACGCGCAAGCGCACGCGATCTTGCAAAAAACTCTCACAATGCACACAACATAACTCCTTTGTTATAAATACAGTAGATTGTTCGTAATTTTTTCCCTTTTTTACTAAAAAATGTAATATCATCAACTCGTTCACGCCCGGCCTTTCAATGGGAGCTTTTTGAAGAGGGAACCGAAAATTGTTAAAAATGGGTAAAAGTGGGTCAGAAAGGGGTTATTTTCGATCTAATAATCACTATTTCGTACCGATCAATTGCCAATGCTATACAAAAAATACTCCATGTTAACGTTTTTGTATTGGACCAATTTTTGTATTTATTATAAACTAAAAGTCTTAGTAACAGCTTAAGTTTTTGAGTCCATATATTGTATTATTATTCGTATGAATATGAAAGTAAGCATTATGATGTCAAATGATCAGCATAAAGTAAGATAAATTAATGTGACAGCACCAAATATTGTCAAAATACAATTATTTTAAGTTTATTTTTTTAGTGAAATAAGTGACCTAAATAAGAAGTGTCCTCAATAAAGCCTTAAATAGTCCAATTGTAGTATCAACAAAATCACAAATTTTCCCAAAGGGTGCAAAAAATGAAATCTCAATCATTTATAAATTAGTTCCGTAGACAGCTACGGCATTTATCCCTTTATCAGTTTTTTAATCGGCCGCAATAAAAGTGTGTATAGTGATTGTTACGAGCCAAGCGTTTTTTTATTTATTGTCTAGTAGGATTTATGATCTCTATGATAGAACTTGCGCGAGAATGATATTAGAACATCGGCTTAATACAAGTAGGGCAAATACATAAATCTGTTATAGATTTCATTGACTAACAACGTTTGAGATTTTAACAATATAATTATTATTACACTTTATTATATATTTTTAGAAATTTATCAAATAACTCATTTCTAGTAAAATTATAAAAAGACTAAGATGGTCCAATTATAAGAGATAGAGATAGATAATTGTATATTTATTAAAAATAATTCCTGCATATGTTTATGATGTCGATACATAATTTAAAATACCTACGTAGGAACCTGATAAAGGAACTAAACGTTGCAAATAATTTGAAGGCCTTCGCCAAGCCCATCGGTTAAGGTTGGTTAAAGCGAACCCATTTACTTTTAATGGTAAATTACACGATGTTTACACGGATATCATGCTTTGTAACCCTTTTCCAACCCTTCCATTGTATTTTTTGTGAGCATGCACTTGTGCAGCGAGCGCGTCAATTGTGAATGAACGGCTTGTAGAGTAAGGTGTATGCCATGTTCGTACATGTTGATGTAATTATATCACAATATAGTGCAATTTTAATTTCTTCAAGGAATAGACTTTAAAGACCACATCTTTGACGGTGGTAGAATAATATGTCGTCCGGGGAAATATCACCGTTGCCTTGATAATCCGCCGTGAAGCAGTTTTTGCGTTTTGGTTGGAGAGTTGCGGTTGCCTGGCACGCTTACAGCGAGGCGACTATCTTAGTCTTCAGGTGTAATGACGCATCTACATACGACCTCAGATATAACTTTAGTTTTGTTTGAAGTTAGATGTGGGTGTCCATGGACTACAGTAACCACTTAAGACCAGGTAGCCTACACGCGCGTTTGTTACTCTTTAAACAAAAATAATATAATAATAAAGCTATTTCTGCCCAACAACAGAAGTGTAAAACGCTGCCGGTGTTTTAAAGGTGGTAGGACCTTTTGTGGTTCGATTCCGAAGGTTACCACCGCCCTTCTTATTATAGCAACTTTTAACTATAGTGTTAAACGGTGTCATTGGTGTGAACGTTGTGGTAAGAAAGACACGATGAGGTATTCTAACTTAGACCTCAGGGATAGCATTGCATCTGCGCCCGGCTTCCGGTAGGACTTCAGTCCTATTTGGGGTTGATTACAGATCTCTATGAGCAGCAGTAACCAATTACGATTAGGCCGAGTGCATGTTTATTTCTCACATTTTAGGTGACTAATTATACAGAGAGTAGAGCATTGATCTGAATTTCAGCGTTCTACGTTGTAGGCTTAGATTCTGAATTCAAAACTCGGCTAACTTTTGTATATGTGACTAATTTTGGCTTGTCTTAACAGAAACTGAATTCTACCTTGAACCTAAATATTCTAATCTCAGAGGAGTGCCACGCCCAACGGTCAGTAATGACAATGATACCTGATAATAAAGGCAAATTGTTAAGTAAACGTTTTGAGACAAATGTCCACGATTCCCTCACAGCTATTGTTATAAATGATTAAAATTATTTAAATATAAGATGCATAATCGGAATATTTTATAATATTTAAACCAGCAGATGTGGGAACACATTGCCATGGAGAGGTTATCGATTACTGTATGATCCAATTAGTAGATATCGAAACAATCGGTCGTTTTGAGCCTTCGAGGCGCTCAAATAGCTCTATCAGGATCCCGTGGAATTAGGGTTATTCGATATCCAACGGTTTTTTCTCCACGGCACGCGTATTCACCCCTTTTTTAATCGGATTTCGAAAACGCCTGTACTGTTTTTGTGCGTCTTAATAAAAACTTCAATCCACCTTATGCAGACGTTAGGGTCACTTTTTATGAGTTTCCGTTAAGGCGCTTACGAAAATGTTTTAATTAGATACATTTTATCGGTTATTGAATTATATTATAGTCGGCTAGTTCGCATCTTACGTTCTAATTTAGACGAACCTAACGCTTCATAAAAACATGAAACAAGAAAAAATATATATTCAGGAAATTGGTGACAGTGGCGGAAATCTTTTTTTACGGAATGGATCGCGTAGAAAAACTCGTGGAATGTCATTAATATTCAAAACGTAACTAGGAGGGATTATAAAATAATAGGAGTAATTTGGAGCGGCACGCGTCCCGTCCGGCGCGCTCGCTGGAATTTCTTGATAAGATATGCATGGAAATTAATGTCTGCTTTATTACATTTTTTCCAGTTGATTCCAAGTTAAGTTCCATGTCCATTTAGGCATAGGACCTTGACCATTTCATACGTCGAGCAAAATATAATATATCATTAATATGTTTTGCTTAATTTTATTATTGTTTATCAACGAATAAAAAAGATGTAAAGATTAAGTTACGGCACTTCCTAGGTATTCTTAACGCGTTGTATTTTGTTTTAAAAATTGTGTAAAATCAACTTAGTCCTGTAATTCGACGACTACCATTGCCTCGAAGCTGGTGTTCTATTTTAGTGGAACAGTAACCCTATCATTAGCTCCGACAAGAGTAGTTTTTTTCGGCAAAAGGATGTCAATTGCAGCAATTATGCGCCTAATAATTATAGCTTGTTAGTTTTCCTTCCTTTCGGTCATAAAAACGGACCAAACAAGTAGGTAATATAAATTAATTTCGGTCCCATTCTATAATTTAACTTTTAATAGTAATTATGGGTTTTTACTTTTCTTTTTACGCGTATTAATTGAATATTGTGAGAATCTAATCTACGAAAAAAATATGGGGGGGGATTTTCCTATGGATTTTAATTGATTTAAATGTACAATACAATGATGTATAATTATCAATAATCTTATAAAAAATTAAATCCTATTTTAAAGTAGTAGTACTTTTTGAAACAGCTAGAAGTCCCCAATATTGTTTGAACCAACCACTGTGAAAGCCACCGATCAAACTATGCTAAGATTCTTAAGAATATGAGATCTATAATAACAAAAACAATAATCTAATACATAGAGTTGTTTCCGAATAAAAACGTGTATATACATACACACATACTTAATGATGGAAAGTAAGTTTTTTTTTTAAACCGCTTGAAGACGTGTCCTTACGGTGCGGACGAAACGGTCGGACAAAAGCAAACCTTGCCAAACGGTTATGGAAATGACACTACAGCTTTTCTATGAATTGGAATATTGACACCAAACTCTTTGTGAACTTATAAAAACTGTAGAACAGAAGGTACAAAGCGAAGGCTATTTGAAAAAGAGCAGTAACATTTAAATATAATTGCGTTGCAATTTTTTTGTCGAATGTTTCTGCGTTCCTTTGCAGAAATGTAGGTAGTTGACTATAAAATATGTAACAATTTTTTTAAATCTTTTGTGTCTCGGTAATTTTTAATTATAAAGTAGCGTTTTAAGGCATTTTGGTGATTGTTCTGGGACAATGTGAAAACCTAACTTATTTTTGTTATGTTTTTGTTCCCTTGAACCGTGCTCACACAAATGCATAATTTACTACCAAGTTTTTATTTTGTTTTATGGTTTAAACTCAATGATTAGAATTAGGCAGTTTCATTCGAATTCCTATTTCTGCTTTATAATGCTGACGAGTTCTGGTTCAGAGTGTGGTGAGGGAGCCACATAAGGTATAACAGCTTAGCCCTTAGTAGCAAAGCAACTGTGACCGACCGACCGAACGGTAGCTACTTCAATCCTATTTGGTTGATGACAGCCTATGGGCGGCAGTGACTACTTACCACCAGGGGACGGCTCGTCTGCTACTTTTACGCTATAAAATGCAGGAATGTATGATCAATTGCCATAGCTAATTAATCTATATATTTTTTCTAGGTTGAAAGTGTAGGGTATATATACCCTACACTTTCAACCTATAAAAAATGTTTTATTGATTAGACGAGCATGACGTGAAAAAGTGCGGTACTAAGTGATTCATAGGTTCTTCAGGTTACTTTCGTATAAAAGGCGAGAAGAAGGTTTGGAAGATAAGTTGATAAATTATAGAGAGGAATGTATAATTTGTGTGTATAAAACATATATCTACCTAACACATATATCTACCAAATGGCAGTGATTCGCTGTAACTTAGTTTTATCTACGTGGCCCTGTCGAGTATTATACAAATACAAATTACGTCCCACGATGATATGTCATGTTTAAGAGATACATTAAATACATTTTCATTTTGAAAGATTGGAATAATCTTGTGCCTATATGTGACAGTTATTTCACTGATAAATCAGCGTAGTGACAAGCATGTAATATGTTAATTAATAGCTGTGATATATTATATGAGCTGAATGTAGGTAACACATGAATTATTTGTATTAATAAACTTTAACATTTATGCTTGTTAATAATTTGTATGTATTGAAATTAAAATTTACATATATTTTTAGGTACTTTTTTGTCCAGATCGTATGTATTTACTATATATTTTTCACTTTCGTGCAGTTAAGAAAAAAGTTATCTGTTTTATTCAAATTAATATGAAATCAATTGTTACTAAATAAATGATATCGAATTTATTATTAAAAATAAGAAAATTCAAAACATAAATAAGGAATGAGTTACTGTATTATAATGTAACAAGAAAGAGGACTTTATTTATAAAGGAAATTATTATTGATTAATTTATAATTTAGTTTATTTTACGTTTAAATTTTTTGTCTGTATATTACAGGGAGCCAATACCTATATGATTTTCGATCAATGCCTGACGCGGCCTAAGGTAGTGGATATAACGAATGGTTTTGTAAAATAGACTTTGTTATCCGGCCGAAAATGTGTCTGTAGGCATTTGGTCGTGGGATAGGCTGATCAATCATGGAGCCTACCCCTTCTATCCCGCCCAGTGCTGGCTGGCGGCGCGAAAACAAACGGTTGCTAGGCAACAGCGCGGAGGCGGGGGCGCCCACACGTCCCGGCTACCGCATCACTGAACCCCACATATGTATGACACACAACTTTGTCCAATTGTTTCCAAGATGCACGCACTACTTGTCTAAAGAATAATTTTGTGTCTATCCTGTCTTTGTCTGATCTATTCTTGTCTAAGATGTTGGAATTTTATTTATTATACAATCTTTACTGGACTTGAAATATTAAAAGTTTGCTGTCAGTGTCTCGTCATGTCTGGTATAATATTTATATATATATTTTTTTCAGTACAACTGTGATTAGAACTATTTTCCATACGCATCTGCTAAATAAGAAAGTTTATGGTGTTTTTGTAATTGCAATTACGCCATCTTTAAAACCATTAAATTATCTTTTTCTTTTATGATAAAATAGGTACTATTACTGTTTCCATCGTTTCTACAATCTAGACAAACCATACAACATCACATTAGGCTCATAATAATTGTTAGTAGAATTGTTACGACTGGGTACTAATGAAGCATAATTTATCAAATATTAATAAATCTACTTCTTAAGATGTTTATAAGAACAATCAGCTAAAGTACTGAATACTAAATACATTATGACAAAAGCGTGATTATTAAGTTTTAATCACACTTAGTTTTAGTTTATAATTTTGTATTTAGGTTTTGATTAATATTAAGTTTTTAAATCTTAGTTAATGTTTAGGAGATCTAATATAAAAAAACATGACATTTCTGTAATATCAATTGGTTTTTGGTCACATGCCGTCATCTAAATATAACTGTACAAACAACTATATGAAACCAGCAAAATTACGGCGAACTATTCACAAAGAGTACTTTCACAAAGGTTATCGAAACCGTATTACATTCAAAAAATAAGTTGTTGTGTTTGTAGGTGTAATTGGGAAAAGAAAAGAGAGGTCCTGGCACGGCGCCGCGCGGTGATCCATCATCCCTCCGCTCCGCTGACCGCTACCCCACCACCCCCCTTACTTTTCACTTTCTCTACATATTTTAAGGAGACTAAAACTTTCCCTTCACCCCCGTCCGTTTTATTTTCTCCCAAGAACCGTAATGCTGGTGCTACACTGAATGATGTTTCGTGATCAGGTCATGATTTAGATATAAATGAATGAATTATTATGTTTCAGATTATGTACTTTCTTGTATAGTATACATAGTATCTCATTTTTATCAGTGCTAGTTACACATTTTGTTGATACGATTTGTTACAGCTGTACACGTTAAGGTAAAACTCTTCGTGGGTTAATTTCGGTGGTACCATCGGTACACCTACTTCTACCTTATTTACCTACCTTAAGCATTTTAAATGCTACTGTGTTCTGGTTTGAAGGATGTGGTAAAGGAGAGACACGTGAGTCGTTCCAATTTAGTTCTCAAAGGTAGCAACGCATATCTGGTGTACCTCAGGTAGGACTTCAATTGTATTTGGGATTGATTACAAATGTCCACGAGCGGTAGTGACCATCAATCGGACTATATAACTTAGGTAAAGAGTATATGCTCCTTGGCTGTAGAAATATTAAACGAGCATATAAAAATAGATGAGTATATTCTTCACCAAGATTACGAATAGCTCTCTGGATGTAACCGATTTATTTCTAACTTTAAATTTTTGCATCCTTCAGAGTTTCAAGGTTTAACTTTTATATAATGAGGCTTGTAATTCTAACTAAGGTCGTAGTGCTCCAGTAAATAAACTAATAAAATAACATTACTTGTTAGCGAAAATAAAAAAAAATGATAGTTTTACGACAACATAGGAAACTTCAAGAAAAAAAAAATCACCATAATGTAAAATTCAATCTCTATGGGTATAATATTTTAGAATAAGTAACTCGTAACTTCCGTGTAACCCGTAACTCGTAACTCTTTCTTTTATTTATCTCTTTAGTACATTGTGTTTAAATAATTTAATAAATGTAGCCTTAAAGTAGTTTCGCCGTGAGCACGATCCATGCAACTGGGTCGAAATATAGGCAATTAAAAACCGCATATCGTGAATACCCGTTACGTAATTAAAATGTGTAATTTCCGCGATAATATTAGTTTAAAATATTAATGTAATTGCTCATGCTTTCGTTAAAATTTGCCTAAAAGTATCCATTAATTTTGATGACATATATGACATATAATGTTTACTTTACAAATAAACACTCTTTTAAGTAAATTCGAATAATAATACTCAGTGTAGAGCAAGCACGCTGGGATCTTTTACGTCCTTTCTTAAGAACTCTAAGGCAGTTTTCAAATCTCACTTGTCTCGTTATCTATCAAATCGCAAATCTCGCTTGTCTTTTGACGATAATATAAAATCCTTTTAACATCTTGCCCTGTAGATAATACAAATGGGATTTAAATTTTCTTACGACTTTATCGTTTCGTTTATGTAAGTTGACAGGCTATATAATATGTAGAGAAAGAACGAAACAATCATACGTAAGATTAAATTGAACTTTATTGAATTCTTATCTATAAGTATAAGTAATTTTGCAATAAAAGAAAGATTATTTTTTCATAATTATCTTGAAAAAGAAGCAAGATAATTAGGTCTCTAGAGTTGGTACGAATTAAGTAGAAATGTGAGTATTATTTCCGTGTTGTTTAATAATTTTTGGAATGTCTTTGAAACGAGCGTCGCGTGAAAACCGTGGGCAGTGTAGTGAGTAGTGCGGCAGCATCACAGTGTCTATAATAAATGAACGGGCGCGGGGGACGCTGACCAATGGCAGCCCCACCCTCAATCAATATGATGGACTCGGCCGCGAGGGGACGATCGCTCACTGATTTTTTCCCTCGCTGACAGGGCTCGGGAGGACGTTTTTGCGCCCTCCGCGCGGTCCGTGTGGCGCGCTAGAGGGAGCGTGCAATTAATAAGTACCGGCCGGCAGTGTCGCGCACCACCGCCGCAGCCGATATCTCGCACCGAACACTCCTTTTCCTTGTTTACCTGATAAGCTTTTATTGCTTTTATTTTCTTTTCACCCTCTGTACCCTTCAAATGTCTATCGCCTGGCACGTGATAAATGCAATTTAGTTACCTATTAAATTTCTAAGCTTCGGTTGCATTACATGACTTCCTCATAAAATGGGAAACGAATATTCATTGTGTTAAAAATATTTTTAAATTAATTTATCTAGGATGTAACTTTTGAAATATATTTATTAATTGATATACTTAAAATGAAAATTACAATGGCTTCTTGAATACAATTTTTTATTGTATCTTAGAATGGAACTACAGAAGAAATGTTCGTTTTCAAATTCAAAATGTTGTTTTTATTATAAAGAGAATTAATCGGCCAGTGTTCCTACTGTCGATTTTAATAAAGAAAAATATAAATTAAAGCAATAATCTTAGTGATTAATTTTTGCATTAAAGAAAAATAAATTCAACAGTAGCTCGTGATGAGT
>DWKL01001776.1:0-13917 GCA_018249415.1 Phareas burnsi | reverse complement strand
ACAATTATTATTTATATTATTTATTTATTGTATTTCTTTATTGTTAGATAACTTATTTTTGTAATATCTGCACAAATTGTTTCTTGAAATATATATGTATATAAAAAATAATATCTATTTGTTATGCAGGTAATCGATGGATAGTGTCTATATGGTCCGCGACACCACACAAGCAGCCACCTCTTGATTTCACTGAGCTAGAAAGTCAGTATCAATCGGTGCAATACGTGCATCCATATCACACTGAGGATTATCACGAGGTTCATAGACATCACTCAGAAGTACCACCGTCTGTGTCTCAACAACCCCTGACATCTTCACAAGAGTATTTAGAATTGCATAAAAGAGAAAGTGACATTTAAAATGGCTTTTTTAATGATGTATCCGGCTATCGCCATTCTGTCTCTTTTTGTTTTAATGGTAATTATCCTGATACTCAGATTTGGGGCACGTTGGTGTAAATTGCGTCATGTCACTTTTGCAGATCAAGAATACTGGAATGAAGAAGAAGCATATGAACAAAAAGTTTCTTATGCTTAGTTGCTGCTAAATAATTCTTTGACTATTCCGTCCGTATAATTATGGTCTGAGGTAATTTTTATATCAACTTTGTGTAGTTTTATTATAAGAACAAACTCTAATACATTAAATAGGGGAATGTCTGTTTAGCATATAGTAATGTTTTAAAACTTATAGTTATTAATTAACGCACAATGTGCATTAAGTTGGAATAAATAATAATATTAATATTCTGACCTACACAGCTCTCAAAAGATTTTTAATTATTATGTAATTTGGAAGTTTTTAATTTATAATGATCATTAAATTTGTACACATTTTATGTAATCCTTTGAAATGGTGCAATTTATATTTTATGCATCTCTGTAATCATCATCCTGATTTTACAATTCTTATTATTTTAGTTGTATTTCATTGCGCCTCTCAGTTCTGTAATTTCTCACATT
This sequence comes from Phareas burnsi, assembly GCA_018249415.1. NCBI lineage: Eukaryota > Metazoa > Arthropoda > Insecta > Lepidoptera > Hesperiidae > Phareas > Phareas burnsi. Next base: position 12,952 of record DWKL01001776.1, on the reverse strand, counting down.
GTTGTTGCATTTTAACATATTATTACTTTATTTAAGTTGAACTCAGTTACACATACTTGTAAAATTGAATAAATCATATAATATTTCTTGGATTCAGTGATTAATATTTTGTGTTTTTTTACTTTATAATATTTTTGACAGATTTGTGCATTTACATGTTAGATTTAAGTTTGCTAAATGTAAGAATCTTTTCCGTCCAATAAAAATATTTTAAAACAATGATTTTATTTTATTTATTCACAACAGCCATATCATTCTATATTTTTATCGGCCTATATGATCTTGGTGAGGACATTATTATGTAAGATGACTATTTAATTCTCTGAAGTAGCTTCTTATCTACATATTATATTATAAAGGGCTTGTCCTGTTTCAGATTAGATATAAAATACCGAACTTACTATTCTATTAACATACCCCTTTTGTTTATCTAAGGATTGCTAATATCACTTTCAATTTTTAGCGAATGTACTTGTTTCTTCAATTTACAAGTGACCACAAGTTGACTTAATTATCATGATTATTGAGTTTCCTTTTTAGTATTCGAGTTACAAGATTATTCCTAGTAGTTTTACAGATTGAACAAACGGGAATTTTCTTGGTATCGTGTAAATGTAAAAAACAACAAAAAATACCCACTGTAGACTCTGTGATAGACATATGTGACCTTAATAAAGGGTATATATAATTTAATAACATTTAAAATTCGTTCCTTTGTTCGTATAGTTGATCAAATAATATAAATGTTTTTTTCAAATTAAAATTTTTGTGTTTGCAGTACTAACGCTTTACAAATAACATTTTACAATGAGACATGGGTAAATGGGGCGGAATGAAATAAAACGATTGGTTATAAAAACACTTGTTTTATTTATTAATTTTAAATTAAATTATCCACTTCATAAACAATTCATAAAACTTACGCAATGGGATAATTAAATAATGTTATGTACATAAAATTACTCATATTTGGAATAAACGATCGAATTTTTCTGATCTTGTGATATGATGGTGCCATTATTCACACATTTAAGTTATTGCAGTTAAGTAAACAATACTTGTACTTTTTTGGTATTGCTCATCAAATTTTATCAAACCAACAGTTTGATGCTTGTACATTTTGTATGACATTAATAAAATTTGAACTTGGCGCCTTAAATCTATATCTAAAATATTTTTTATTTTTTTAATCATTAATAATAATATAACGTACATGTAAAGAACAACTATAGAAATTGTCGAACTAGTAAAGTAAACATTTCATAGGTCAATGGGACAAGAGTACATTGAATGCGTTCTTATCACATTAACCTATCTGACATCTAATGGGACTTTTTAAATTTTCCAATCTAACACCGATAGATATTTGTTTTTGATAGATTTTGTATGTTTAAGGCCATTCGTGGTTGGTGTTACTTTTTCATTGTTTTCGCTATGTAAATATACACAATATTTAATGATGTCAGAACTAAACACTTACTTTTGCTTAATTTTGTGTTCTTTTTTCAATGGTGTTGCTTCAAACATTGAGTGGTGTCATATCAATTGTCCATTAGTTCATATAATTATTCTTTCACTTTCGTCCAATTAATATTTATCAAATTATGCCTGGGATAGCATGCAGTAATCCTGAATTATGATTCATAATAAATTTTCAAAAATAAATGTAACAGGCCTACAACAAACAATATAAACTAGGTTTGTACCCCCAGCGGGTAGGAAACCAACCATTGTTAACACCAAAACAATTATTGCATTCCTCGACTTTTAAATACAACTTTTGGATATCGAATGTAATAGTTTATAAGGCATATTTTTCATATTTCAAATGGTAATTATTAAATACTTCTTATAATAACACTTATAACACAGAAATACAAAATCGTCAACTAACGTATAAGAGTGCTTGAAATTATAAAAAAAAATCAAGTACTTATTTTGCAGTGATATTTCGACATTAAGTATATAACTTAGATATTAACAAAATTTAGATACTTATATAAAATAAAGATACTTTAAGTGTACACGCACACCGTCACAATGGCCGCACTCTGTTGGATGCTACTTGTAAAATTTTGTGACATCTAACAACAGTAGAGCTGGGGATGAGGCTATGGTTTTTGTGCAATTCTATCCACCACGACTCATCAATGACATGAAATTCACCTGACGTTAAGCGGTCACTGCCACCTATGGACACTTTGTTACCGACTTCGAAGAGCACATGTGTTACATTTGAACCCATTCATTTGCGTTGCTATTCTCGAAGATTCAGTTGGAACGCACAAAAATCAGTGGCAGCGATTCAATTGGAACGCATAAGCACAATAATGTTGCGTGACAGAAGAATGTCGGCATTTTGTGGTACCGCCAGTAGATACCACAGTTTGTTAAGTTTGGCATCTACATTTATTGTCAAGACAACGCGGGACAATCGTATGTGGGTATTGTTTCACTGAACACTGTAAATACTACTATGAGCTAATTACGCCGCGATATAATAAGTAAAGCGGTGCGAATTCCTACAATTATTACAATGCGTTCACTTTAATACCAATAATAATAACTAAACCTTATTTTACATATCATCATCAACGAAACTAAAATATTTATTCTATCCACTACCTAAACATTTTTTAACTAAAACTACACAATCACTAGTCAATGTTTGTGCTACACCATGTATCACTGTCCAAACTCCGCTATCTACGCTATATTATCGATCTCGCAGTCGTTAGTGAGAATTTATCGGTACTGTTTTGTTCATAATATAATCTAACATCGCACTGCACTTAGCCCTCAACAATCACACCAATTTCGAATTTACTTTATACAATTTTAAATAGCACATTTCGATACAAAGTTACGTTAGATACAATATAGATTGATCGTATTGTTTGTTAAAGCTTCTAGATGCTAGATTCCGATTTATTTATCTGCGTGTGTGTGTGTAGGATAACATGATTTTTAAGTTACATTTTTATCAGATGTCAAGATACCGGCCCTTGAAATAACTGCACCAACTTATATTTTCCATTGGTATTTGTAATATTCATTATCACTCCCTTCAATTTTTTATGACTGCATTCTTAGATTCTATTAAATAGTTTTTCTACAAGTGTCTGATTTCCCATCTAAGTGTAACGTGATTTGATACATACGCTTATATAACATGATTTAAAGTAGAGATCATCAATAAAATATTGATTTATACAAAGATTTCTTTATCACAAAAATTCTAAACAAAAAAAAGAGCTTTGAACATTTATATCTACATATTTTATCAATGATCTCGTAAAATTATTAAAAATTACCTACAAGTGCAAGAAATATATTTTTAAACCTCAACAATTATATATACTTAAGCAAAAAATTAATCTAACATACATATATCAGATACATTAAATTATTAATGTTGAAAAAGCCGCATAAATGAATATTCGAAAAATATAAAAATCCAACACGAAAGCGCCACAAACAATACGTGTATACCAACCAAAAAATAAATCTAACAATAATAATACATTAACCATACAGCTTATGTAAGTAAATTATTATTACAGTACTCGAACAAAGGACAATAATATATCGTACAGTATTTATAAGGTATACTATCACCGAATGATGTTACAAGAAACTGTTACACTATGTCTTATTTGTATTGCTATACGGTCAAGTTCAGGTAAAGGATTAGCCTTTAAAATTCATAACGTTATTCTTGTTCAATATATACTTTACACAATAATGAAAGGTTCAAAGCAACATTATGACAACGCAATAACGTATAATATTGTTATTGTAACGACGTACCTAAACAAGAAAGTAACCTGACAATTACATAAATTATTTTTGTTTTTAATACATTTTGAAACAATGCTTCAACTTTGCAAACAATGCTTTTATTTGACGTGCTGTAAGTATTTTTATTTATCAGTTAATGTTTTGCCGAATTTTGTTATTTTTACCACTGCAGTTTTTCAATTTCTGTGAGTTACAAAAAATATTTGGCAAAACGATTAGTCTTAAACTGTTTGAAACAACAAATAATTTAACAATAATCGAATGACGATATAAACGTACATGCTCAGACATTTCCGGTCAAAACAGTAACTATCCTTCCTTAAGAAAGCTATTGTTAAATAATTAAATCTGTTCCTTAGTATATTATATTAAAACATGTTACCACCGGTACAACTCTTCAATTCAAGCTTATAAATAGTTCCGACCCGAGACTTGATTTAAGCAAAACAAAACTGGCAATTTGTAAGAGGCCCTGTAGAGTTTCACGCAATAAATGTATTTCATTCCATAACCTCTTTTTTGTTTCCACAGTCGTTCCACATTGAGATGGTTAAGATTCAGTGGTGGGTTCGAGCATTACTTCCTTTTATATAATTGTCGATAATGGTTCCAAAGGAATGGTTCCCAAAATGTTGATCCGGGTACGTTTAGATATTCCTCTTGTTAGGAGCCATAGGGTTTAATATTAAGGTATTAATCGTCGCATCAAGGGCGTTAAATGAATCTAAATGTCTGAATTAAAATTCTACATACTTCGTGGCCATCTGTATGGTAACCAATGATAGTGATTGAAGTTTTAAGAACTATTTACTTAATTCGGTAGAAGTGGATGTGATCTAAACTATGTATTGCTTTGGTACAACTGCAAACTGCGAACGTATGAATATATAATATTTTTTTAATGTTATAGTTGTAAACATTTTGAATCAATACAAATTGAATGAGTTTTCGGTATGTACATTAAACTCGATATTCAATATCAATCGTAGAAAAAACACCGATATTTTGTAAACCGAATCAAGTTCATAGAAAATATCACAAACCATCTTTTGTTATTAATATAAGCTATGTATTATTTTAAGTAGTACAACAATAGAACTGTAGTTTTATACGAAAATAGTGATAGATTGTTCTTGTTGGATTCAAATAGAAATCAATAATTACCTGTGTTAATTGTTAACATTAAAAGCTTAAAGTATATTAAACTATAAATTAAATCATATAGTCATATAAAATAATTATCAATAACGCAAACAAAACGGCAATGGAATAAATCTACAACAATTTAATAATATCTATTTGAATCCACAATGTCGATGCTTTTAAAACCCGGCAATGAATTTTAAAGGCGAATAAAAATCACATTTTACTGTTAAAAATCAGTCTCGATGAATAGCTGCTTATGAGACATAAATAATAGGATAATTATACAAAGTCACTTAAACTTATTCAATCAGTGCATGCGGCCTTTAAATCTTACGGACGCTTAATAAGCTGATAATAAAATATACGTATTTGGTGACAGTAAATTAAACAGCGAAGTACGTTCACTGACAATATATAACACTCAATGTTTAAAGATATACGTAGACTAGTACTATAAATAATTAAAAGCATTACGCTTTTTCTATGAAAATAACTTTAAAATACTCCTCTCATCTCTTACAAAATAGCCTTACCATCTAACCTATTCTAACAATTGATTGATTGATCTTCAACAAAAACAGAAAATGTCTAAAATGTATAGACGATCCATATATAATTAATTCTTATATGATATTAGTATACATCCTCACATTTTTGAAGTACTTTCTTAGTTGCTATATTTTTACGCCATAGATTTTTGCATATGAAACTAGTCTTGAAACAGAATATCCGTCAAATCAACCGTCAAGTCACTCGATATGCGAAGATAATATTTCTTTAATTAGATATTATTGAATCGTCATTACTCTGAATAAGCTCCATCGCCACCCGAGCGGCCACAAGGCGGTCATTAGGTCATAACGTTACGCGTTTCAAACGGATACATTTCTATTAATTTCGCGGATGTAGACAACTTTAACGTGAGTAAACTGTGGATTTAATTATCTGTGACCATTGATCTACGGAATTGAACATCAATTGTACTACGTTGAACTATAATATTGAGAATAATGTTATTCACCTTTGCACGACGGGAGATGTTTTTAATGCACAGAGTAACTCATCGGGTTTGAATGAATCGACAAAAACTGTAACAATTTACACGTAAATCTAGTAATATAAAAAAGTTACACAAAAGGTATGAAATCTACGTGATTATCAAAACGCTTACCGCAAATATATAAACTACATCCTTTCACTATATACAAATTGCAAATATCTTAACATCGAGAATTCCAGATTCGAACAAGTACGAAAATAGTGCACAAATATTTATATCTTTGATATTCAATCTCTCGACTTACCCTAAAGTACGGTACGCGTTCACTTCGCCACATATATAACTAACAATATTCTTTAAAATACTACGAAGACTACTAGTGTCATCGAAGTCAGTAAAGAGAGGGATAGTGGGCAAGTGCGTGGCCTCGGCGAGTCCAGGCACAGCGCCGTATTTCTCTCTTCAGTCAAACCGAGACTTTCACCGACCGCCGTTTAAGATAGGATACTAACTTGTACAATTTATAGAATTCGAATGTTAATTCTCCAACCACAATCTTATAGCCTACACGAACCAACGATCTATAATTTAACAATTTAAAGGTACAGAACTCTTATTAGGAAGGCGTGAATTTTTATATTCATTTTAGATTTCAACCACAATAAAGTAACATATTTTTGCCAATTACAATCATTCTCTAAACTCTAAGATCGCGCCGGGCGATCGCTGTGCCTACCACGAGACTAGCTATAACGTAGCGTAAAGATATAACAATTCAGGAGGGAAGGAAACTAAATAAATCGTATAACAACTGTATAGTAGCCGCACGCGGCCTGCTGTCATTAACATTTACAAAACAACAAGGTTTATATTTTGCGAACAAATAAAACTTACAACAATACGCGGTATTATTAAAGCACAAAAAATACATCAAAAAAAAAATTAAAAAAATGTGAAATAATATTTCATATACAATTTTTTTGCTTCAATGCTCAATATTAATCAATAAACGGAATCAAAATCTTAACAAAAGTTAAAAACTACACATGTACTTGGTAACGAAAAAAATATCACTACAACTTCCAAGTCCTTATAACGTATTAGTATAATAAATGCTCCATTCTGATATTAGTGGAATATAATCTAAGAGGTAGTATAAGGAGATGGCAGCCCCGCGAGCCCTCGCCGTGTGCCCGCCCGACCCTACGCAAACACATAACCTAAGATATAAATTATAACAGTGCGTGTGTAGTCGTAGCGTGTGAAACACGATAGACATTAGGAATTTTAAAATTTCTTAACATATTCCGAGATAAGTACCGAATATCATCTTAAGATACAATATCTTAACATAAAATACTATTATATCTTAAGAAATTTTAAGACATATAATATTATCCTAAGATAAATATTAAATTAATTGGTTCTATAAATCATATCTTAATCTTGTATGATAACTTAAAATTATAATAGTGTTATCTTAAAATAAAATATCTTAACACAAAATACTATAGAATTATATATCACAGATTAAGATACGATAGAAGCAAGATCAATATTTCGAATATCTTAAGATAAATTTGGTATTAATGTAAGCTATGGGCAGATAAATATGAGAGTATATTATCACCCTCCACTCCACCAATCCGCAATGGCGCAGTGTGGTGGAGTATCCTCCTGGCCTCCCCTATTTGTGGGGAGAGGTCCGTGTCCAGCAGTGGGACGTAAAGAGGGTTGATGCCATATTATCTTAGTCCTGTGTGATGCTACAATTAAATGTGTGGTCAGCTTTATAGCAAATTATACTTTTTATGGAAGTATTGGAATAATAATAATGGACATATTTATATATGGTGCAACTCTTTGCGGCTCGACAGTGGCGGCGAAACCGTTAGACCTATTTCTGTCTTACAGCAACAATTTAGCGTTACTGTGTTCTGGTTTGAAACAACCTTCAGTATAAAATAATTGCGCCATTATAATTATCATCACCAACCCGTTAATGTCCCATTGCACGGGTCTCCTCTCAGAATGAGAAGGGTTAGGGCATAAACTACCACGCTAGCGAAGTGCGGATTGGTAGACTTTCCACACCTTCGAGAACTATACAAAGAACTCTCAAATGTGTAAGTTTGTTGTAATATCAGATGATCGAAAAATCAGAGGTGCGTGCGGTATTTGAACCCCGGACAATCAGCGTAAGAGGCCGGAATCTTAACCACTAAACTATCACTACACTATCAAACACTATACTGCGTAAATACTAGTGTAGTGGCATGAATTTCAGCCTCATGCTTAGTTTGCCGCGGTTCGAATCCCAAGTATTCATCCCTGTATTTTCAAAGCCATAACTTCAGTGGCAATAAAATATATACAATAAATGTAATATTTATCACCTATTTTATCGATAAAGGACAATATGCTTGGCTTCTCCATAACATTATCAAAGGTATTGAAGTATCATACACACACTTAGTGGGTTCTGTTAGAGTATTGACCTCTCCTGTGACGAGATCAACAGTACTACACTACACTACCGAACGGCATAACATAGAAGTCGCATCGGCAAAGATACTGTGCGACTTCAAGAACTCGAATGGTTATTATTAGAGGAAAATTATTTTTATACAGGCGCAGTAAGTTATTAACCCAAAAAAATATAAAAAAAAAATTTAATCAGTACATCCATGTTAACTTCACCAATATGGCGAGTGGTATAATTTCTGTGCATGTGACTTCAAAAAATTAAATGTTTGAAATTTCGATTCTAAAATCGGCAAACCGTAACTCATACTCAGATAACCTTGTTCAGTTTTTTTTCTAACAAACTCCACAAATAAAAATATTTAATGAAGCCAAGAGGTTTAGTAATTAAAATTTCAACATCAGCTCAACTAACTAAGAAGAAATGAAATTTTGCATTATATCAATAGGCATTAAATAAAAATAATTAGGCATTAAATAAATCAATTCAATTTATCGTCCACGAGTGCTATGGTCATATATTTCAATAACACAATAATTATGTTTACTTTCACCCAATGACAGCAATAACAATAACTCAGTGATAACGTTGATAAATACAGTCGACGATTAACATTCCAATATAACAGTATTTACAATATGCATTGCCCTCATTCTACGCCTATTTTTATAATAAAGCTATGTAACGACTGTGTTAACTACTGTATTCCCTTTTGAATGGCAATAACGCAAATAATATTTACTTAAATCTAGTGCAAAATCAATGCTCCTTTAATTACATTATTATAGTTACTGCACTAAAACAATTCAAGGCATAGTTGCTGTAAAGTACAGGCGCGTATCTATGGCTGTTTTTGTCACGGGCTGATGATCTCGGTGAGAATACCAGGTCATACTCATGAAAATATTGTATTGTTATCGGGTCTTGAGACGCGTGCGAAATTTAAAAGTATTCGAAAATGTATAAGTGGTTGAAAATTGAAAATCTCTAGATACGTAAGCATATAAAGGGAAAGTTAATAAATGCGTGCTAAAAAACTTAAATTACTACAACTAATAACTAATAATAATAAGAGGGAGAGAATTATTTTTATAAAACAAAAGTAACAAAAGGCGCAAAGTCTACACATCGTTAAGTTCTATGGAAATCTGTAACTGATTTTAAATAGGACAAAATTAATTTCTGGTATAGATCACGGTTGTATTGCTTCCTTTGAAGACTTTGAAAGGTAGAACCATTCAGGGTTCGAGTACAGAGGTACCATCGCCACACCTATTTTCTGCCTATATCAGCAATGTGAAACGCTACTGTGTTTTGGTTTGAAGGGTGTGGTAGGGGATAGATATTTACGCGCGACGTTCCAACATAATCATCAGTGATAGCAATACATCTACGGCCGACCTCAGACAGGATTCCAACCCTTTTTGAGGTTGATTATAAAGGTCCATGGGCGGCAATGACCATCAAATAGATTGCATGTTCGTTTGCTATTTCTGAGGTAAAAAAATAAATAAGTTGGTGTGCTTCATAAAAGTTTCATAGATAGTAAAACTATATTTCGACTGGGGAGGTACCACCGCTGTCTCCACAATTCACGTGAAAGCAATACTCGTGTTTCGGTTACAGAGGGTTGGTACTCGAGTACATTTACAAGCTAGGGGACCATCTTAGTTCTCAAGAGTGACGCATCTATTTACGGCAAAAGATAGGCATTCAGTCCTGTTTGAAGTTAGATGTGAGTGTTCATGGGCTGCAGAGACCACGTATCATCAGATGGCCAGTATGCTCGTTTGCTATTCTTCTCACATAGAAAAGGAAATCTGCTTTTGTTGTTACTTTCACGTCCTTTAACAAATGTTTTTAACTTAGAAGCACTATTTATGTCGTTATAGGTATACGGACCGCTAAGCTTTACTAACTACGTATACACCACAACCATCATCTATTGATCATGGTCATTGCACTGCATGGACACCGCTGACCGCCTCCAAGTAGATGTCTACCTGGAACTTAGCTCAGACGAGTTTCCGTTATGAGGATTAAGTTGAAACGCACGCACCATTTAAACCTATTTAGAGTGAGGGTCTACAGGATGGACGGAAATTAAGTATTACACGTCGAGCTTCAGAAAAAGACAAACAGCTGATTTCGGCTCTATACATCTACAACAAAAACGATAAGCAAGAACACATGTATCCATACCATTACAACTTGATGTGGTCCGCAGTACCAATGTTGGCCAGCGTTTTCTTTATTCGCAGTGCGGTTAGCCGAGCTGCTGGGTTCTGGTACCAGCACTCCTTCATCACCTTCGATATCGAGGACAGCACCTGAGAATATAACATCAAAATGTAATTACTGCCATCTATAGGTCGATAAAATAAATCGGTATGTACAGTCCGTGCCAAAATAGAACATAGGTAGAACAATCGTTCGTCTGGGGAAGTACCACCGCCGCCCTCATAATTCGCCGTGAAGCAATTGTTGTGTTTCTGTTGGAGAGGTGCGGTTGCCAGGCACACACATAGCGAGGCGACCATCACAGTCCTCAGGAGTAGTGACGCATCCATATACAAACTCAAACGGAACTTCGATTTTGTTTGAGGTTGGATGTGGGTGTCCATGGGCTGTGGTGACCACTTAACATCAGATGGCCTGCATGATCGTTTGCTACTTTACAAATATAAAAAAAAATGTATGGCCGTTTGGAGATTAACTTTAACTGCCAGCACGTATGTGTTAGGTATCAGGGAGCCGAGAGTGATACGAGATATGATCGACAGCATATAACGAACGTATATAAGCAATATCAATAAATAATAGGTAACGATCTACAAAGTCGCGGGGCTAAGCGCGCTTTATAAAATACTGTAGATAAACTATGAAATAAACCATTATACTAAAATAATCTGAATACATTAGTAAATCAGTGATAGCCTAGTGGTTAAGATTACGGCCGCTATAACTAGGGGCCCGGGGTTCGAATCCGATCTGATTTTTCGAAATAATGTGCGTATGAGAAATTAATTATCACATGCTTTAATGGTGAAGGAAATCATCTTGAGGAAAAATTCTCGAAGATATGTGAAGTCCTCCAAGCCGCACTTGACTTCTTGATGGACTATGGTATAACCTTTTTCATTCTGAGAGGAGACTCCTGCCCAGTAGTGGGACATTAACGGGTTGATGATGATGCTGATGATAATATTTGTAATGTAAAAAAAGAAGCCTGATTACGATAGACACGTAAGAAATCATCCTAAACATTTTCCTTGCATAATACGAAGGAAAAAAACGTTATACAGTTTCCAATATATACTACTCCTACTGTTTTAGTTTAGTTTGCATAATCGTTCTGTGTCTGCCTATTATATAGATGATCATAATACATAGAAAGACAATATCAACTTTTTATATCTATCTTTCTAACTGTAGTGGTCACAATTAGGTGTACTGCATGCATGATCTTTATTTCCACAATATAAAAATATCTACGTAATGCATGCGTAAATATGGTAATTACGACCTTTTTTTATGTTCGAAGAGTAGCGAACGAGCGTGCAGGCCACCTTATGTAAAATGTTCACTGCAGCTCATGGACACCTACATTTAACCTCAAACAAAACTGAAGTTCTGTCTGAGGTCGTCACTACTCCTGAGGATTAAGACGGTCGCCTCGCTGTAAGTGTGCCCGGCACCCGCACCTCTCCAACCGAAACAAAAAACTGTTTCACGGCGGATTATGAGGGCGGCGGTGGTACTTCCCCGGACGAACTGTAGTTCTACCACCTCTTAAACCTTGTCCCATTCCAGACACGCCACGATAACTATTACGACAATTTAAAAAATCTGCTACTATAACTAGATTTTATTTTATGTAGGCGTTTGTATATCACGAACTAGTTATCAGCTTGTTTCCAATTCACATCTAAAAAGTATTGTTATGATGTCATATTTTATGGACGAAGGAACTGAAGATAAAATGATCTTCACCTTCTGATTTACAGGTACAACGTGAGAAAACATTGAAATTATGCCACAGGCTAGTGTTAATTGTGGTTCTATTAAAATTAATTGATCTTTTTTCTGATATAAATTTACAAATAAATGTGTGAAAACATTGAATTTACACATGTTAAGTGTCAATACTAGGTTTGTGAAAATAAATTGATGTTTATCCTCTGATTTGCATGTAAGAACAAGGTGAGGAAATATTGAAATTAGACCACAGGTCGGTGTTAATTCTAATTCATTCTAAATAAACTAGCCTTTGACTTTAGATTAACATATAGAAACAAAGCGAGAAAACATTGAAATTAGGTCGCAGGTTAGGGTTGATATTAGTTTTATAATAATAAAGAGATCTTTGACTTCTGATCAACATTTCATCATCATCATCATCAATCCATTAATGTCCCACTGCAGGGCACGGGTCTCCTCTCAGAATGAGAAGGATTAGCCCATAGTTCACCACGCTGGCCAAGTGCGGATTGGTAGACTTCACACACCTTCGAGAACTT